>BMAO01003191.1:0-16681 GCA_019973975.1 Trichonephila clavata | reverse complement strand
TAAATTTCTAGTTTGTAGTTTGTCGCTACCCTGTGGTCGCGGTGAAGTAAGGGACCCGAATAATCAGCCATGGTAGTAAAAAAACTACTTTTAATTCATCTCCATAATTAATTATTTAAGAAATGTCAAAAACCGAAGGAGTTGCGCAAGCTTTACCAATATTATTTTTCTAAGATAAAGTATAAGATCACTTATCATGTTTATCGATCCGATTATAAGGCAGGCTTGCTGAAAAAACTGGAAAACCCTGGTTAAAGATCCTCTGTCTGAACTCTTAGGATTTTGGATATTAACTTTGATAACATAACTTGAATAGCAGTCTAACGACTAACTACTACATTCACTTGGCTTGAGATCAAAAACCTCTCAAATTAACATAATTCACTTTTTCTCCCGGAAGCAGTTTTATAATCATACAAAAGTTAAAGAAGCCTTTTCCCCCAAGACGTTAAGTAGAAATGCGAGTAAGATATGTTACAAGGTGTAATAATTAGAAAGCGTAGAACATTTACTGATGCACATCCTATTAATTTCTTTTTCCTCCATAGGAGCATGTTTCTGCCAAACTCGTCCATTGCAGATCTGTACTGAAAGAAAGAAACATGTTTGCAAAATTCAAAGACTGGAGATGTGATAGTACAAAAACGAAAATTTTTATGAACATCACCCAACAAACACCACGATAATTTTGGATGTTGATTTCCACTAAGCTCTCAGTCCTCGTGGATCTTTTCTCAACAAAAGAAACAGGCTGTTAACATTTCAAATTCATGTTTAATATTTCAAAACAAGATTTTGTGTCTATAAAGCTCTCACAATTCTTTACGGGGAATGATTTTGGATAAAATCTATTGTTAATAGACTTTTACTCAAAAAAGGAGCATGCCTGATAAATTTCAAGCCTTTTTGGTGTAATTGTTCCAGAGATTTTGTAAGGAATTTTTTTGTAATTTCTCATTTTTTTCCTTTTTTATATAGATTCCATAAAATATCTTCTTTTTAAAATACTAATTCCTTAAGAATATATTAACAAGTTATTAAAAATGTCCAATGTATTGTTCTTTATAATTTTAAAGCATTTTAACTGCTTGATATATTAATTTTTTTTAAATTTGAGCTACTGTTATTTTTTAAATATTTTTTAACTTACATTAGGATTACCAAATATACATGTGTACTATATTTTAAATACATCTTCCTCTTCTAAATTTCAAGACGGAAAATCTGAGTTTCCCCATAGCGGATAGTGAAATCTTTAAAATGTTTGTAGATAGTGTTGAGAAATTTTCTCTTCAGAATTACTGGGTGTAATTTTATAAAGAATATATGATACTTGTTTTGTGTGTGTGTCTCATAAAGTTAAAATTTGTTATTATAACTTTCATACTTTGGAGATTTAAAAAAAAAACACTTTTAAACATTTTACTTAAACTTAAGATTTCCCTGATGATCAGGATCTGACACCTTAAGAAAATTGCATTTCCTCTACTTTTCATCGTGTGGCTTGGATATGGTAGAGCAAATTATAATAATATTTCGTACTTTCCTAATAGTTCAAACATTTAAAAAAAAATTTTGTCACATATTTTAAGTAAAAACTTTTTTTATTAGTGAAGAAAAAAAGATGGAATTATTAGTTAACACTAGAACGTCAGGGATTTAAATTACCTTTAAACGTCCCATTACCCTTAAACGTATCGTTTCGACACATTGCGATATAAAATAAAGGAAATAACGAAATAATTGTCGGACTACTGTTCAGTTGAGTTTACTTTTAAGACTATTTAGTATTATACTTCATGTAATTATCATGTATTATGTTGTCATTTCTTATGCCACCTGTCTGATGTAGTCAGACCGAGGCCCACGAAATTCATCATGGCAACGGGCTACAGATACGTCTGTCGTTAGCCTAAGCTTTGAGCCCATGAAGGTGACAGCACGATTTTTCTCACGATAGATGGTGACACCATTCGGACCCACAGATTTAACGAGCACGTTCTCCGTTTGCACTCGGTGAGTATTTGGTAGCATCGGGCATCAAACCCAGGCCTTCCAGTCTGGCGTCCGATGCTCTAGCCACTAGGCTACCCACGGCTCAACATCATGTAGTATGACTCTTTATATCATAAAAAATCGGACGTTGACATTATGTTTTGCGAAGCTTAATAGACCACTGTTTTGTCGCAAAACATTTCGAGTCGCAAATCTGCCAGGAACATTTCTGTTATGCAGTATCGATTCTACGCTATCCCTAGCGACACATATATATCAGGATTTAATGGAATATTATCACTTTCGTCTGCTCTTTCTTCAGATTCTTCGCAGTCACTTTAATTAAAAAATAATTTACTTTATCTTACTCTTCTTTTCAGTATAAATTTTGAGCCACAAATAGTTTTATGAAGTATCAATTCAAAATGATGCTAATTATTTCATTTTGTGAAGAAAAAATAAGGTAGTATTTTGCAATATGTAAGCAGTGTGTATGTAATATGTAATATGTATGCATATGTAAGCATATGTATATGCAGCAATATGTAAGCATATGTGATCTGTCTAATTTTGTGAATACCTATTCTTATTGGAAGTTGTTTATTCGATAGGGTCACATGATAAATCCGAACACGTGTTCTCCGCTGAATTCAAAACAAACTGAGACAAGACTTGTACTTGTTGTTTTCTACTACACTGATGGCCACCGTAAATGCAGCACCCTGAAGGAAGCACGCAAATAACATGAAATTTACAACATGTATTAGCGGAGGTGAGATATGCAAATGATTAGAATTTCAGCGCAGACACACATCACGCGCACCTCAAAGTGCTATTTCAGGCTTGGAGACTTCGACGATTTCAAGTTCGGCAATTGTGTTTTTCTTGTGGTTTTTTCAAACAACGATCAGTTATGTCTCGTAGAAAACAGCGATCAGCTTTTGATCAAGTATCCGAGTTCGACAGAGGAAGGATAGTGGCCTACCAAGATTGGGGATTATCTTTCAGGGAAATCGGTAGTCGTGTTGGACGAAACCAAACAACTGTAATGCGGATATGTGACCGTTGGATGCAGGAAGGTAAGACGGACTGACGTGGTCGATCGCATCCACCTCAGTGCACCACTTCAAGTGAGGACAGGCAAATTGTGCGCATAACAGTGAAGGATTTTTCAGCCACATCACGAATAATAGCACAACACATTGAGTCTGTAACGCATCATTCAGTGTCTGCGCGTACCATTCGACGCCGTTTACAGCAGAGTGGCTTGTCCGCAAGACGTCCATTGCTTGGTCTACCCTTGACGCAGAACCACAGACGTCTCCACCACCAATGGTGCGATGAAAAAACGATGTGGTCGGCAGAATGGAATGAAGTTGTCTTTACTGATGAGCCACACATCTGTCTGCAACACCACGATGGTCGGATTCGAGTCTGGAGACACCGTGGGGAGAGGATGCTGAAAAGCTGCATTATGCACCGCCACACTGGTCCTTCTCCGGATATTATGGTATAGGGCAATATTGGATATCACTCTCGCACTCCTCTACTACGCATTGCCGGTACTTCTCCGAGCCAGCGCTACATCTCCGAGGTGTTGGAGCCAGTTGTCCTTCCTTACTTTCAGGGTTTTGTCACATCCATATTTCAAAGGATAATGCGCGACCACACGTGGCACGCATTGTAAAAAGGTTCTTCGTCAATCACCAGATTGAATTGCTTCTCTGGTCGGCTCGCTCTCCGGATCTTTCGCCGATAGAAAACATGTGGTCCATGGTTGGTCAACGATTGACCCAGATTACACCCCAGCTGCCACACCAGATCAATGGCAACGTATGGAAGCTGCTTGGTCTGCTGTAACCCCAAGAACACATCCAAAGTCCGTTTGATCCATGCCGAGGCGTGTGGCACGCGGTGATCTCCAACAATGGTGGCTTCTGATTCTGGCAGGAACTACACTTCACAGAAGTATATAAATTTAATTATTTGATACTTGGTCAACATGTTACCTAAAGAATAAATTTGTTCTGCTATCTCTTGTCTTTCTTGGTGTCGCATTTACGGTGGCCAGCCAGTGTAGTAAAATTCTAGGGTCTGCAGCCCCAAGATCCTGGATCCCCGGTGGTTTTTTCAAATCCCGGGATTAAAAAACTAATTCTGGATTTAACTTTTGTCTGAATTTATTTTGAATTTTTTTTTCAAAATATTGTAAGTTTGGTATTACATTTAATGTATCTTATTTACTTTTTTCTCTACTGTATACGTTTAATGTCAGTTTTCCTACGTGTTGAACCTTGAAGGTTTCGAGGAGGGTATGTATGTTAAACCGTGAAATTTGATATGTTTTGTCTTATTTTCTTCTGTAACTTTCTCCCTATCGCGAGTGGGGTCAGAAAACGGACATTTCTTCCACCCTCAGGATGTCCAGTGTCAGCTAACTTGGACAGAGGCAATTAGAATTTTTTGAAGATATCTATTACAGTTTTCCGCCCCGGGATCCCGGAATTCCGAAAACCTGGGATCCCGGAACTCCAAAACCCTAGGATCTTTGGTGTTTTTACCAATTCTGAAATCCTGGTATTAAAATAACTAATTCCGGAATTAGTTATTTGATTGTTTCCGGGATAATTAATTTATAAATTACATTTAAAAAAATTTCTAAAAAATTTTTTCTAAGGATTGAGTTTTTTTAAATTTATACTTTGTTTATGAAATATGTATATACAATTTTTTGTACAAGAATAAGTGCTATAGATAAAAAAATATATGCACAGCTCTCATTTCTCGTATGGGAGAACGTCGCACAGATCTAAGTGGCTCACTACAATGCTTACACAATAATATAAGCAACATCACAAGAATAGATTTTGTCACGGTTCCTTCTTCAATTAAATGCCATTATTTAATAGCGGACCTGCTTGGAAGACTTGAGACACATCAAATCCTATTGCGTTACTAACAACTCAAGCGTTACTAACAACTCATGCGTTACTAACAAATCTTCAATTTCAAATGATGTAACATTTGAAATTGATTCACAATCTGATTCAATAATTGGATCAATTTATATACAAAACCATTAAGTGTAGCAGAAGAACTAAATAAAGTTATCAAAGAGGTATATGCACCAATGCAGTCCATTAGATTTGAGACTGTCATCAAAAATTCAAAAAGAAATGTCTCCTTTTTAAAATGGTGGGAGACGTGGTGACTACCTGTAAAGAACCTACTCCTATTTAATGACGATAATACATACTAGTAAAGAATCCAAACGTGCATTTTCTTCGGCAAGACAATTTGTAACAAAAATAAGAAGCCGTTTCAACGATGAAACGCTTGAGGAGCTGTGTTTTTATAAGCTTATCCACTCTTTACAGAAACAAAAACAAAAATGGCTTTTTTTAAATAATTTCCTTTTGTGTCTTACACATCCGATATTATTATCTTCTTCTATTTCTTCTTGTCTTATCTCCACGCACCACCAAAAGTCGCGGAATTAAGAGGAAGAAGCCGTTTGCCTTTTATTTTGTAATTTTTTTATTTTTTTTTTTTTTTTTTTTTTTTTTGAGGGTTTTGTTTTAATATTAAATTGATATTGGGTATTAAAAAAATATTACAGAATCAAAATTTTTTATTAAGTTACGATTTTTCTATTTCATTTTTTATTACTGGCGGAAATTTTCTAATCGTTTATGTGCTATTAATGATATTTGTAATAATTTAAGTTTTTTTTTTTTTTATTACTTTTAAAAATAAATAGTCTAAACCCTCAATCTCCTCGGGATTTTGAATAATATAATCGCCGAAATTCTTGGGATTTGAAAATATGACACGGGATTTGCAAACCCTATATAAAATTCAGATTCAAACTTTCATAATTGTTGAATGGTTGAGTGATCCAAGTATTAAGATGCTTTTTAAAAAGTTTTCAAAATTAAAATAAATTTTATATTATGCGTGCAATTTTAAAATCAAGCTCATTATGCTCATAAAATATGTAGCGTTACTATTGGACAAATAAGTACTTTTTATAAAAGAATGTTTTCCCAAAAAGAAAGCGTTGGCAATAGCGAAGTGCATGAACGGACTCTGTGGAAACACGTGAAATGTGTTATGTGTCTCTAACGTCACATGAACTTAACCTCTTTTTTCCGACAATTTCTATAAAAAAAAATTTAGAAAAATTTATAAATTTAAAAAAAAGAAATTTCAAATTTAGGAAATTAAAAATAAATAAAATGAAAGTATTTTTTACTGTGAGTTCTAAATCCCCCCCCCTACATAAACAAAACCGTGCTAAATGTGTAGATTTTAAAATTTGTTTTCATTTAATTTAACAAAACCGTGCTAAATGTTTAGATTTTAAAATTTATTTTCATTTAATATACGAGTTATAATTTAAAACTTTCTTTCAACAAAAAGAGTAATGTTATAGTCTATAAAACCTATTATTTGCCTTAAGTCGTTAAAAATGAGTACTTTTTAAATAACACAAAAAAATATAGCTCTTAAATTGTGTTTTTGAATTTTAAAGGCCATCTTATTATACCATTACACAAGATTAAAGTTTTTGTTAGGTCATAAAATATATTTTTTACATTAACATATAAACGAAGAAAGAATTTAATATATTTCTTGGGATCCATAATCGCTTTATTCAATATGTTATTTTTTTATTCACTTACCGAACACGAAAAATGACATTTCTAAGCAGATTTTAACGAGTTCAAATCATAACTTATGTATGTATAGATATGTATATTTGTGTAGAGTAAAATATGTTTTACGCGAAAACAATTAAGACGAAATATCGGTTAACACGAAGTACTACAATGGTTCCGACAAACTACTGTGTATTTTTATGCATTTTTTCTCTTAACACAAAATGTCGAAAGATTTTCCTTTTGGGAATGAACAAAATACGGAAAACACCAACTGCGCAGGTTAGATTTAAGAGGGGTGTGAAATGAAGGAGAGGTGGTTTCACATGTGTTTTGTAGAAGTGAGGCTAACTTTATCTCCTTGGAATAACCTATGACACAAGTCAATTTTCACCGTCCATCTCAACAATCTCCACACAAAAACATCTCATCTCTCAGCAGTTGGCTTTGAAATTCGTTGACGAGTACATCAAAGTGTGAGTAAAACTCTGAGTTTGGTTAGAATTTTTTTCTATTTTTTTTATGATCACAATGCAAAGAGCTCAGGGGGAAAGCAAACTTCTATTACACTTAAAATAAAGATGGAGTTTCTTAAGACTGTTTGTCAAAAACAGAAACGGAAATTTGTAAAGATTTCGGTATTGCTAACTCAATTGCTGTTTTATGAACAACAATTAAAAGAGGATATCAAGTTACATAAAAGTTTGAAAGATTTTTATTAAATACATGATTATACATATACCTATGTAAATAAAATGTACTCTAATAAACAAATAATTTTTGTTGAATCTATGCTTTTTTTTTTTTTTTTTTGCAATATCCTTCAACACTAAAAAATATTTCAATCCCCTCGTTTTCGTGTTAAACGATTTTTCTTGTATTTATTTGTTCGAGAATTTTCATCAACAATGATTGTCTTATATATACACGTATGATTAAATAAAGGTAAACAGGTTTAGAATTCATAAATTTATGGTATGAAATATATCATAAACTTTTTTTTCTAATCTAAGCGCAAAAATTTCTAAAACATTTTACTCGTACAAAATCTTTTTCAGTGTTTCATATTTGAATTCAGTGAGTATAATCTGCTTCAGGATTGGAAATAAATCGTATTTACTTCGAATATAAACCACTCTATTTTTCCAGCGTTAATGCTACTGAAAATAGGGTGCGGGTTAGAACTGAAGGCAAAACATTTGCTGGATGGAGAAATTGAGCTTACTTCCCTTTCAAAAAGAAAAATGTAACCGTCCATTCTTCCCACTTACATCGATGGCTTATCCCATTCCACAATTAATCTCCAGTATTTAGTCTATCCTAAACATCGTTGTCTGTTCGTATTTAGGGATTTTTTTTTTTTTGTATACGCGCGTTTTCTTTTAATCACTTAAACATCAAAGATATCTACAATAGCATCAAGATGAGTTAACTATGCGCAAGTATGAAAACAGGGGTAATTTTTTATGCAGAAAGAAACGGAAAATAGTGGCCACTGTAAATTTGACACTAATAAAACAAATATACTTCATTGGCGTACAGAAATTGAAATAATTTTTTCTTGTAAATTTTCAATGGTCTTTAATATAGTTTTTTTACATTCTTCTATAATACATTTTTAAAAAAAAATGTTGCATAACAAATGCATTGGATGGCATGGAAGACGACATTGTGTGGGAAAAGGGTGTCTCCAGCACCAGTTCCGAAATCAGCTGTGAAAATGGAGAAGTGACGAATCATTTTCGAAACATGATACTAATGGTTAGAGTAATTATAGGTTCATGTATCTATATTTATATTTGAAAGTTTTAATACTGGTAAACAGTGGAGTAACTTACACCCCTGCATCTCGGGAGAGGGGATCAAAATTGTAAGGGCTCCAAAGCTTGACTGACATCAAGTACGACTTGGGGCCCAAAACCTGACTTCGCAGGGAAGGGCCTTAATATTCTCCATTACGCAACTGCTGGTAAAGTTAATTAATTATTAACATTATTATTCCTCAGTAAAAGTGTTTTTAAAAAATTTCTTAAGTATCAGATATTGATAAATTTTTGTACAATTTTTTAAAAGCTTTTCGTCAAAAATGTATAGAAAATTGGGGGCGTGGTTTAGGATCGATGACAACTTTGATCACAAAAACATTTTTAGTATTTGGGGTGGGGCTTAGAATTGGTGGTGGCTTAGATTTGAGTTAATACGGTAATATAGAATGAGAAAAAAATAGCTTTGTGTATTGTAAAAAGTAATCTAAATAATAGCCGAATCTAGGAGTTGTAGCACCCTAGTCAGAGATATAAATCAATATATTGACTTTAACCGTGGTATATCATTAATGGTAAAAGCCAGATAATGGAAAGGAAATAAAAAGCAAAAAAAAAAAAAATATTAAATCAAAACCTTGTTATCTAGACTTCGCGAATGAATAACTTCATTCCTTAATTATTTCATTTGAATGATTTTCTAAAGATTAAGTAAGGTTTCGCGTAGTTTACATATTTTATTATGAAAATCAAAGATTTATATATGCGCTTTAAACTCACTGCCCTTTATGAATTTTGGAATAATATGTTAAAGGATCTTTCAAAAGCAGAAGAAACTTTATCGAAATATCAAGGTACTACTGAGATTTAATGACTTTTAAGAGAAATATTAGTAGTTTTCCCTGAATTACCTCATTCATTAAAGGTTGAACTTATAGCCTTGTAATTCCAATTCTTGCTTATCCCACATAAGTCTTTGAATAAATTATTAAGATAATTTTGTGACGTCTCAGAAATTATAAAAATAGATTCAATTTATTTTGAGTAATTCGACAATTATTAATTTTTTGATAGTCACATTTAAATAGAATATTTTGTTTTAATTATTCAAGATTCAACAAACACAAATAAACTTCGCAAAACCTAGGAAGATTTTTTCCGCGTAATAGTGAATTTATTTTCATACAGAATAAATAGAATTTAAAACACAAAGTCATCATAAAGCAAAACTAGAAATTTTGAGAACTAATACCGTAGGTGTCAGCAAAAATATGAACTATATCTCAGCAAGTAATTTTTCTTCTTTCAAACCATATCATTTCTGCAGTCCTTGAACATTTTGTAAAACGTAGATACCAAAGAGGAAATAAATGTGTCATAATTTTTTTAAATCTGTGCATAATGCGAACCAATTAGTACAATTTCGGAAAGGTATATAAAACAAATATTTTGACTCTTAAATAAAAAAAACATCACTTAAGTTAATAAAAACAACAAAAGCCTGGGTTCTATGCCCGATGCCACCAAATACCCTCCGAGTAAACACGGAGTTATAATCAGTGGGTCCGAAAGTCTTGTGGGCGGTCACAGCTGGAACCACCAGTGCAGGGGGCTGGAGAATATTTCCCTCTCCTCCAGTTCTGTGCCTAAATTGTAGAGGTGGAGACAAGTAGTGTCGCGATCTATCGTGTAAGAACCGAACCAAATTGTACTGTCACCTTCATGGGGCTCAAATCTTAGGCTAACGACAGACGTAAAATTCTAGCCCTAAGCCGTGATGAATTTCGTGAACCTTGATCTGATGTTACTGTCTGTCAGGTGGCATAAGCAACAACACAAAAGCAACAAATGTCAAAAATTAAATGAGCTGCAAGAAGTTTTTATGTAAACATCGTGATCATATCTTTTATTGTCTCAATATATATAACAGATGCTTTTTTAAAAGTGCATCAGTCAGATACAATTTTAAAAAAAATTAAAACGTCATTATAAGCTGCATCAATTAATGGTTTGTCACATAAGAATGTGCATCATATTAAGAGATAGTACATCCGAATACATATTTATGTATTTTATTTACATCGCATAATATACATTCATATGCTATTTTCAATAGAATGTCGTACATTATTTGAAGGCCTCATAAAATTCCTAACACATAGTTTGGAGTGGGTAGTTTTTATATAGGAAAGAGTAATTGGATTATTTCCTGAAGGAATGCGATTTACTTTCCATCTGTAAACTATCACGTAAAAACGCACACACATCATTACTTAAAAGAAAAAAAATTCAAAGAGTTGAAGAAGAGGAAAACAAATGAGCATTGCAGAAAAAAAACTTATCCAAAGAACCCTTGCAGGGTTTGATTGCTGGAAATTTTAAGAGCTTCTAGTTTGTAACGATCGAGAAGATGAACCGAAAGAAAAAAAAATCATGCGATTGACTGTTTATTTCTGTCATGCTTTGAAGCAATACGATAGCTAATGGTGACGAACCTCGTATATTTTTTGAGCTTTTGGTCTAGTGACGAGGACGAAACTTGAGTTACTGAGAAATTAACCCCTTAACTGGTTTTGCCCGTACGGGCTACTGACAGCTGGTCACAACAGGTTTGCTTCTACACTGTACGGGAACTGATATTTTTTTTCTTTTTATCTTCGAGTTGTACATATTACTAACTCTTATAATGAGATTATTGGTGCTAGTGTTTTTAAGACATGCAGTTTGTCCATGGTATTGAAATACTTCTCATCCGGTATTTTCCTTGTAATGAAGACGGGAATTGTTCATCGGAGGAGTTAATAAAGAATTTTGAAAAGATTCAATAAAGCAGAAGGATCTGTTGCTTGAGAAGAAATGAAAATGGTCAGATAATCCAAAAAAGCTGATATTATCTCTATCCGCATTGCAATGCAAGACTTAGTATTACACCATGTTTCAAATTGTGTGTGTGTGTGTGCAAAAAATCCTCAATCGTTTGAAAAAAGAGTTACGAATATGGATTTTTTTGTAAGTATGAGAGAAAATCTTTGGGTCTTCTACCTGTGGCTCACTGAGGCGTTTTAGTTGCCCTCATTTAAATTTGAGGCAATATAAAAAAAAATTGCCTCCTCTGCTTTTTGTTGTAAAAAATGATATTTTATCTGTTATTCTTGATATTTAAAACATTTCAATGACGTGTTGGATATCCATTTAAGATAAAATGTTCTTAAATTGACAAATATTTCAAAAATTTCACTGTATCTTAAAAAAAATTCAATATAAAAAATTTGACAATGCATAAAATCTCAGAAATTTTCATAATTAAAGTGGACTTTTATCTTTTACAGGTTTGCAAAATATTTTAATTAGATTCCATTTAACTTTTTAAAACCGATGTATGTATGTATGTGTATATATATGCAAATCTGTAAATACCATCTCTTCCCTTAGAATCAGTTGTAGTCTTATAAGACAAACCACCTTTTTTATATAAATTTTTCGATTACAATATTTTTTTGACAATCGCGTGGCCCACGGATCCCTGTGAATTTATTGATGTGGCTTACGGATCACTGTAAATTTATTGATGTGGCTCGCGGATCACTATGAATTTATTGATGTGGCCCGCGGCTCACTGTGAATTTATTGATTTGGCCCGTGGATCACTGTAAATTTATTGATGTGGCCCGCGGATCACTATAAATTTATTGATGTGGCTCGCGGATCACTATGAATTTATTGATGTGGCTCGCGGATCACTGTGACTTTATTGATGGGGCCTACGGATCACTGTAAATTTATTTATGTGGCCCGTGGCTCACTGTGACTTTATTGATGTGGTTCGCGGATCCTTGTAAATTTAATTATTTGGCCCTCGAGCGTGGAAGGTTGAAGACCCCTATTTTAAGATGCATGAGACATTCTTCATAGTATGCAGAGTGTACTTATAATAAGCAAAAGTTTGGGGGGTGTGGTTCCACAACTATAAAATAAAAAATAGGGCGAAAATTTTAAAATTGAAAATTAAAATGAAGTTTTTCCATTTTTACATTCTGTTAAGCATAATGCTTAGCTACATGAAATTAAAATTGTGGAATTCACAATGTCAAATTTTGGTTAAAATTGCATTTTTGATTTTTTTTAATTAATAACATTCCTTATATATTTCATAGAATAGTTCTGTCAAAATTTTTTGTCATTCTGATTAATAATTACAGAATTAATTTTTTATTTTACTCAAATAAAAGTTTAAAAAATGCACTTTTCTCAGTTCGTAAATTTTCTATTTTCATTGTTACGCAAAATGCTCTTTGCATTTCAAGTTACATCATATCTCTTTGAAATGTTCACAACCTATGAAGGATGATATAATTCACAAATTTGTGCATTAGTTTTTTAAAATATTGAACGGATCATATTTTGTGTTGTTTTGAATACCTTGAATGTGTGATAGTGTTTAAAATATTTCATGTAGTATAGAAATTTTTTCTTTTTTAACACGCTTATATAAGTTTCCCTTGTATGGAACGGAATCTTGGAACTCGATTTTTACCCACTTTAAAAGGTCAGAAAAATTCGAATTTTTGCACACTTGTTAAGGACCGATGACAATACAATAATTTCATAATTTTGTTCGATTGTCCTTATCAGGATCGTCAGGAATAACGATTAACAGATTTGGTGAAATTTCCTTATACCACTTCCAGATTTGGCGAGTTATTGCATATACCATTTTCAGATTTGGCAACTAATTCCATATACTTTTCCAGATTTTGCGACTTATTCCAGATTAGGAACTAAAAGATTAAGGTTGTAAGCCTAATATCGAGTGTGAATTTGAAATAAAACAAAAAAGAAGGGTGTGTTCTCATGTGAGAAAGGGGAGAGTGGGTACGTCGAAAATTCTTGCTATGATATAAATATTTTTCTGAAAATAGAAATTAAAAAAAGACTCGTGCACGTGAAAAAAAATTATGTTCTAACTCAGGCATGTCAAACACGCGGCCCGCCAGTGCATAGGTTGCGGCCCGCAAAGACATTTCACAAAATATTACATTTTACAAAATCAGGTTTTTAAGGGGTTTTTTTTATTTTAAAATTCCCATATTTCCATTAAACTTTTAAAAATTTACAAAAAAAATTTTAACCTGTTATCTATTCTTGTTTTTTAAAAAAAAAATCCTATTTAATTATAGAAATAGCCTTTAAATGCAAATTATTTTTAATATTTTATTAAATTTTTTCTCAATTAATTTTATTATATAATAAATTATATTTTTATTAAATTGTAAAAGCCTTTATGAAAATAATTTGTTATAGAGATCGCATTACGATTCATCGTGTGTGCAACTTTTATTTCTCTTTGAAGAGTCCAATCAGCGAGAGACGAATAGCTTGAGGTCAAAAGCGGTTGAAGTATTATTTTTTTTAAATTTGAAAACCCTAAGATTTTGCCAAGACAAAATGTAGGGCTTACTCAATAGTTTGTGAATGAAAGTGGATTTTGGTTTTCATTCATATTAAACTAAAAAGTTATTTAATAAAAACATAATCAAACTTCAAGAACAGAGTAAGAAAATGTGAACTGACGATGAACATCGTAATTTTCAAGAAAAATGGGAACTGCACTACTTTTATGCCCAAAGCAAGAATAAAATATTGTACCTGACATGTAAAAACTGTAATTCAGTTTAGGCAGGCATAGTAAAAGGCACTATGACACAAATCTAAAAACAAACTGTCACAAATATATTGCGAAACTTTGTGAAGACGAGTTGTTGGAATTGAACTTAACTCTTAAAAAAAGGGGGGGGGGATGTATTCACTATATTTGTTGAGAGAGGAAGTGAGAGTGAGAACATTAACTTCGCACTGTTCAGGTACTCGAGAGTGTTTCGCGACGGATCATGGTTAAGTGACGAGGTCGGCACATGGGGGGGGGGGCTGGTACCCCTCTCCTAACTTTCATACCACACCATTTAACCTTGACATATTTAATGTGCATCAGCTTCATTGGTACAAGGCTCAAACTCATATGACTCGAGTTCGTTACCTTGTGTGATTGCTAAGCTACCGCAGCCACTTAAATTTGTTGAAGACAGTACAACTGCAGTAAATTAATTAAATATTATTACTTTTTTAATCGTAACTACAGACGAAACCATTTACAAAAGAAGAATTTATTAGTGAATGCTTAATTAAAGCGGAGGAATTTCCATATTTACTCGAATCTTAAACGCACTTTTTTTTCAATGTTAATGGTACTGAAAACCGGGCACGGCTTAGAATCGAAGGGAATGTGATATTTAGAGCAATTATGGGGGCATGCATGTAATTAAAATTTTATAATGCTGATAAAATAAATAATTATTCCTTTCCCATTAGTTCTTATTTTAAATTTATTTTAATTTCGTAAAATTTGATATCAATAAACTCTCTTATACTATTTTTTATTTTCACAAAAATTTGTAAGAACTTGGTGGTGCAGCTAAGAATCAATGGCGGCTTAGATTCGCAAAAAATGGTATTATGTCTAGCACAAATTCAAAAAAATTTGAATTGTAAGTTTAAGTCGAAATTCTGTAACCATTAGAGGTGATGAAATAGTCGAGAATTATAGTCGAGAATTGTAGTCGAGTCGAGTCATGTATTATGCATAATAGATATTTTTGATGCATTTAAAGAAGTTTTGAGACAGAGTGCTCCTTGGGGGGGGGGGGGGGAGTTGGTTTGTCTTGCAACTGACAGCGCACCTACCGTGACCAGTATTACTGAAGGAGCAGAGAGATTAAAAGAAACAAGCAAACAGCATAGTAACTTTAAAAATTTTCATTGTATTATTTCATAGCAAGTACTGTTCTTGGGTATGAACTTGGATATATTAGACATGTTTTAGAGTAGTTAATAAAATTGTAACTATATTCAGCATGTAGACTTTAGCATCGTCTATTTGCTTCATTTCTGGAAGATATAGAATGTGAATTTATTGGTCAGCCATATTATTTGAAAGTTCAATGGATTTCGAGTTATAAAGTGTTAAAACAAATTTTAATTTTCTGGATAAAATTATTATTTTTTGGAAGCAAAGAAAAAATTATGAATGTGCTGAATTAAAACATGAGAAAAGATAAAAGAAGAAAAAGATGCTGAATTAAAAGATGAGAAATGATGAAAAAAGAAAAAGATTCTGAATTAAAAGATTAAGTATCAAATGAGAAAACCCCTGGCTTTCTCAGTTGATCTTACAAGTCAACTTAAGTTTCAAGGCAAAAATCTTTTTGTTACAGTGCTATTTGATATTAACGCTTTCAAACAATAATTATTACAAACATAAAGAGAAAACTTCTCTCTTTGAAAGCTTTCAAAATTTATTGATTAAATCACTTAAATTAAAATTTACAGAATATTCTCACCAAATTAAATTGTTAAAGATAGAATTCGATCGAATATTTTCTAAATTTTAAAAATTTTGAATTACAATTCAATTTTTAACTTCACATCTATCTATCGATATTGAAATTGTTAATGAAAACAAACAAATAGAATTAATTGAAATCTTTTGTGATTCTTTGCTGAAGCAAAAATGTTTGTAAGTTGAAACTTTAGATTTGTATGCATGTTCATCTGTAGATCGGTTTATTAAAATTTTATCATTTGTTACGCGTATAATGAATGGCTATGTTTGGAAGCATTTATTTATGCCAAAAACTTTTTAAAAAAATAAAAAAACAATGAAAGATCAAGATTAAATGATAAACATTTATCATTTTTTAAAAATTACATCAGCTCAATATGTTTAACCAAGTTTTGACGACTTGAGTTGAGAGAAAACAAACGATGTTAAATATCTTATAAAAGAAATATTAAATTGTATTTCATATTACAACTTTTATTTTTGTTTTTTTTAATAAAACAATATAAAACATGTATATTTTAAAAATAAAAGGAAATGTTAAATGATTATATATATGTATAATATGTAATACATTGATTTTTATAAATAAGAATATAATCATTCTACAAATCTTGTTTAATTAATTTTTTAAGCATCGGAAAAACACGTCGCCCTCAACTTAATATAAAATAGTTCATGTGGCCCGTGATATCAAATGAGTTTGTCATTCCTGACTAACTGTTAAATATTTTTTGTTTTTATAAAGCAATACTTTTAGAATACGATACGTTACGATGTTTTTATTAACTCTCTTTCTTGTATGTCTGTCTGGGTGGAATTTTGTAAATGATTTTAAACTAACTTCCCGATGAGCTAGAGACTTGAAA
>BMAO01003190.1:0-40902 GCA_019973975.1 Trichonephila clavata | reverse complement strand
GACAGCGTAGGGTTAAGAAAGATAATGAAAAGAATCATTTGTCTACATTTTCTGTCTCTAAGTTTTAAAATCTGGTACTCAGTACCTAGAAGTCACTTCAATACTAAAATACTTCATATTTTCTGATATCGCTAGAAATATCTTAAAATAAGGAGCTTGTTGAAATATTTTCTCAGTTGTGATATGAATATATATTAGGTTAGCTTTGAAATTGTTTTAGTGCTTTATAAGTTATGAATATTTTATCAAATTGATCTTTGTTTGTAGTCATATAAAATAAATGAAAAGGAGGAAGAAAAATTTAAGTACAAATTACAACATAGATATATGAAACATTTATTAATTTAAACAAAAATACACTAGTTACGCTTACATACCTTTAAATTATTTGCTTAAAGGTATATCCCCTCAGGGGGCTCACCTCCTCTTAGGTGAGTACATGTCAGTAACCTGAGGTGCCCTAGTGATCTTTTCCTGGGTTTACTGTCTTGGTAAACACGGCCTAATAGAACCTGGGGCAATTTAGTGATCCTTCTATTTCTTTGACCCTTCTGTCATTCAATTCATTCTTTCTTTCTCTTCCTGCCCAGACTACAGATATTAAAATAAATGCTCTGGCGCAGTATAGCTGAAATCGGCCTGTTAATAAACCCCAAAATCACTACCCACCACTTGTATATTTTTAGTTAGAGAACTCTGTTTTATCAATATATCATTTTCAATAACTAAAATTCCAGAACAAGAAATATTCTTCCACATTTCTACGGCTTAATCTATCAGCATCTAACTTGATTGCAATGAAAATCCTTCCCACTGAAAACTCCTTCAACTGCCGTGACATTTTTCCAGGGCAATGTGTAAATGCAACAAGAATAACTAAATTTTCAAATGGAATGTGTTAATTTTTGAAATGGTTAATTGTTTCCACCCATCTTTTATCAATTTCAGTATGTTGATTTTCTAATTGTCTCTAATCTGTTTGATGAAGAAAGTATAGACCAGTGTTCTAATTCTTCAAATAAACAACTGTCATTGATTTTAATATCAGACATTTCTTTCGATAAAACATAGCACGATTTTCTTAATCGATCTAATCTTATCATGATGGAAACCAAAAACACTGAAAAGCTTATAATTCCAGTGAGATGAGCCCAGAATAATTTTCGACATAAGAAACATGTTTGGGAAATTTGCATTTTGGTAAACTTTCGTTATACCTGGATTTGATTCTTCTAAGTTGATAATTTTTGTTATTAAATGAATAAATATTTCTTCAAGTCGTGACTTTTATTGCAGGACAAAATTGTTCAAAGTAAGACTAACTTTTGTTGCTGAAATATGTTCACCATCAATCTTTTGAATCGTTTTGGGAAGTTTGGGAAAATAGATGCCTGATTATGTACAAACTCACACGTCTCCACATTCTGCACTGGCTCATGACATCGTAACTATTCTGCCTGACATCTCTGATTACACAGATTAACAGGTTAGTATTAAAATATTGAAAATGAGGACAATTAGGAGGACACTTTTTGAGGATGGACATAAAAAGAAGAGGAAGGAACCTATAAAAGAAGGATTGTTTCTTCAAATGAGAGATTGGTCACCTTAATAACTAGATTAATATAGAAGCATGTGTTGCAGCTTTAAATCCTCATCAACAAGTGACCTAAGACTTTCAATCACACTTTCAAGATTGGAAATTGGTCCCTCCTATACATCTCATGGCAATGTATTAACCATTAATAATGTACTAAAAGCCACAGACATGTCTGTAATTATAAACTGTACAAATTATCAAGATAAGTATTAAATTTTGCATGTAATTTTGTATATGATAAGCCCTGGGGCTCAGTAATTATTAAACTTGTTTAGTATTGATGAATAATGATTTAAATGCATTATGTGAAACTGATAATTTATATTACATCATTGTAAATGTGTATTTTTATTATCTCAGAATGTATTTTGTTTTGATTAGTAAATTAATAATTTTAAATTATTTTGATATTCTTGATATGCCTTGCGCTTCTGGTACGATTTTCATGCTCTATTATGGGCGTACCCCAGGTCTGTGAACATACATCTAAATATATGTAATATATTCTAGAAACGAATTCTAAGTATAAATAATTCAATGATGCTTTAATTTTCACAATCTCAGAAAAGAATTGACTTTTGTGAAAGAAAAGTGCAAAGATTATTGTATCTATTTCAAATACAATCTCTTATCACGTGATATTATTTATCTGGCATTTGAATAACAAAACATTTACTATTCTACTTACTTAAAATTATATTTGCACATTTTGTTTTTAAATGCAGAGGAGCCTTGATTTTTTACATGAAATTATTTAATTATTCATATAACCAATGAATTAAGCAATAAATCGAACGTAGCTTACAACATCTTTTTTATAAAAAGAACCTTGAAGTGTCCATATTGTTTCCACTGTGAAAAGTGATGAACAGGGTCGATTAATTTTCGTGATGGATAGAAAAAAGTTTTATGTATGAAATTGCTTTGTTTTATAAGCCGAGTGATATTTATATCTACTTTAGGGGGAAATAAATGGAAATTTTCTGCGGTTCTGAGAACTCTATTATTAAAAAACGCGGTTATTTGAATGATGTTGGCTTAAAAAAAGAGTTTAAAATATATTACTTCCATATTTCATTTTACTTAAATAAAATTAAACTCATACTGCACACACAGCATTTTTACAAAGCAAATTTTTTATCCTTTTTCTCTCCTAAATTTCAAAATGAATAAATATAAAACATTTTACTGAAAAATTGAAAAATTAAATGTGTTGATATGTACTATAAAGTTGGTATTATGAAAATAAGATTGCCAGTTATTTCCAAACTTTGTCCCTTCAAAGTCGAAGAACATTCATTAACTTTTTTTTTTTTGCAATGTATTTATGCGTCCGATATTTTATTGACCATTATTCTAGTTTATTAAATTCTTTTTTAAGTGTCGTAATTTCGGTTTTATTTAAAATTTTAAAAAATTTAGAACTTTTTAGAGAATTAAGCACAAAAAAGTGACATTAAATATAACATAGTTACTTATAAAATAACATAAACTTTTCAGAACTTTCAGTAGCTAAGGTGTCTAAGGTTTCACTTTGTCTCGAGACTGAAAATATGAATAAATTTCAAATAGATATAATTCTTTGAAATTAATGTTAAATAATTCGACTCTTTTACGCATTATCTATAAAAAAATGAGGCTTCATAAAAGTGTAAAATGTTTAAAATATAATCATAATTTTAAAAATTTATAAGCATATGAAAATAAGAAATATTTTTATAAGAAATACTAATTAAGTTTTACGCTGCGTATGATATTTTCTAAAATAGTATATCTAATTACTAGCAATAAGTTGATTTATAAAGTTAAATGTATCCTTATTACACTGTAGCAATTTTATATAAATAGAATAACAAATTATATTTTTTTAAAAATAAAATTTAAATTAACATTCTTTTTTTAAAAATTTCAATATTTTTCAAATATATTGAAATAAAAAAGATTAAAAAAAATTATGTAGGATTTAAAGAGTATGATACATTTTATAATTCTACAAAGTTTTATACATCAAAGGCTTCAATTTTAGAAAATAGCATGGGCAACATAAAAATTATTTAATATTTACCTCAAATGTTTTTTTTTTCCATTTTCATGGGCTTATAATTTTTAAAATTATGATTATATTTGAAACATTTTTCACTTTTTTGAAACCTCATTCCTTTATAAATAATGTGTAAGAGATTTTAATGTCTTAATTTTAATTTCTTATAATTATATCTATTTGAAAATTGTTTATATTTTCAGCCCTCGAGACAAAATTAACACTCCTGAGACCCTTAAGTTATAAAGAGTTATTGGCTACGTGTAATTAAAAAATATACCTTATTTAACTGTAGTTGTATCAAGATAAACCTTTCACAAAATAGCCTTCTTTTTAAAGTTAAAAAGTGTCTTAAATTAAAGATGGGAGTTTATTAATCACGTAATTGGTAAATTTATATTTGGATTAATTATAAATTAAATATTTCGAAACTTTTAGAAGAAACAATTCTTTATTATTTTAAAATGTAAAAATACTGAATTTCAAATGAACATAAGATGGGTTTTTTTCCAAAAAGATAACTATTTTGTTGAATTTAAAGTAAGGAAATATTGATGTGTATTTTTCAGATATATGTTGAAATATGTTGCATAACCAAACGATATAATTTATCTTTTTTTAATTAGAAATCAGAGGTATAGAAAATATAATTTGAGAAATGAAGCATATAATGTTAAATAATGAGAAATAATGTTAAATAATAAACTAAAATTGAAAAAAGATATAAATAACATTATTAGCCTTTGAATGCTTTACTATACGTAGCTTTTCAATTTATTATATATCATGGCAATTATAAAAAAATGCTAATATAAGACCGGTTAGACTTTCATTAATAACTAGGAGACAATATTCTACGTTAAATAATATGTAAAGCTTATCTGACTACTCTCTGTATTGGCAATTTAACAGGGTGTTTAATGATCTATTTTTATTATTTTTATTAATTTTTCCAAAAAAAATTATGTGTATTAAGTTTACTTTAAATCCAAATCTACAGATTCATTATGAATATCCATAATGAGTAATCACAGATTTGTAAATAAAAAACAGTTGTAATTATTTTTCCAAGCTCGTCTTTTCCAGTAAACCCCACAAAAAAGGCAATGTTCTTTAAATGCTTAATTAAAAAAATATCAACATATGTTATTTTATTCTTATATAATTCGTCAATTAACTTTAGAAGTTTTATTTTTATTAGAAAAATAAAATATTATTTATTAGTAACAAAATATTCGATGTAATTTTAAAAACTTTTCCGAAACCGCTAAAAAATTTTAAAAATTTTTCATTTGTGATTCTTCTGTAATAATAGTGGATAAGTACAATGACTTAAATCTTTAATTAAAATATTGTTTAAATATTTTTAAAAAATATTTTTTTAAAAAAACAAGTAATATAAAAAAATTTATTGTCAATTCCTTCTTTGGTTAACAAAGAAAATTTTATTTTAGCTAATTAAATTTAATTGATGAATTAATATTTGAAAAATCTGCATTAACATCAAGTGTCATCCACTGCAAATTTAAAAAATATGTTTGAATCCAAAAAAAAATTCGTTAGAAAAACTTACATCGCCATCTGTTGGTGATAGTTCTAACTTCATCAGTAAGTGAATATTAATATCGCACTGTTCAGCTACACGAGGGCTTTTTGGCGACGGACCTCGTAACTTTAAGCCATGGTCAAGTGACGAGTACGACAACTTAGTTGATATACCCCTCTCTTCTAACTGCCACACCACACCAACGAGAGGACGTTTGAGCGCTCAACAGATTTAACGGCATCACTTCCCTACACGGCGGGTCTTCAGTGGTACTGGGCTCGAAATCATGACACGCCCACCACGAGCCCGCTACCTTGACATTTAGTCTACCGCGGCCATTCTAACTTCGTCAAAAATAACGCAAAAAAAAATTTAATTAAAAAATAAATTTTAATTAATAAATTAATATTAAAAAAACTGTATTAACTTCAAATGTGATCCACAACAAGTTTTAAAAAAATGTATTTGCAGTGGAGGAATAAAAATTATTTTATTAAAGATTGAAAATTTGAACAAGATATAAATAAATAAATAAATAAAGGGCGAGAGTGAAATAATAGTACGCATTAAAAAAGTTGAGCTAAACTGTTCTCGAAAAGTGTTTGAAATCCTTCTTAACAAACACTTTCTATATCTGAGAATCTAAAGAAAAGAAATTTGTACATTTCATGTGTTTTAAAAAACGAAACTTCTCGCAAGAACGCAAGAAATTTAGAAGCACTAATGAGAGAAACAAGCTTATATTAATCTAATTTACTTCAATTGTGTTTTCATCTTACGTTTTCTTTTTTCTCGAAAATCCCCGCTTGTTCCTTATCACAAAAATTCTTTCTTTCCACCCTAAATAAATTCTTTTCCGCGAAACAAACTAAAATAATGGTTGCATTAAGCTTCCCAAAAGGGAATTTATTTCAGAATCGTCTCAAGTTTTTCTAGAAAAACAAAACAATAAAAGAGTCCCATGATAGAATCGATAAACTAATTACAGAGAAAACTTTGACAGGTTTTTCAACTCGACAAACAAAATCAATGGACTTCAAGATGAAAAGGGAACTTATCTCAATTTTTTTTATTCCAAATTCCAGTTCTAAAAGAACTAAATGTGTAGGGTGGGAGGGTCATTCTGAAAAGAGCGGAAACCCATACTTTATGGAGAAGAATCACCGTTTTTAATACTCTAAAACTCTACCACAAATTCATGACTTGAATACGATCGAAGCATTCCTTTCTCTACAGGCCGATGTGCTGCTCTTCAGCGCTTCTTTTTGGAATGGAAAGAAGGGGAAAGTGTAATTCCATTTTAAGTTTTCCATTGGCGAAGATAATTCCTATTTCCATTTAACTGCATTCAATTCTTTTCTCGCAATTCGAGCGCAATCATGTGATTGCAATTTCTCTGTTCGTTCTGCCTTTATCTCCATTTTGTCTGAAAAATTCGAAGGATAAGTACTTTTGTATTCTCCATTTATTTGTAAGACATTGTAAGTTCGTTTTTCCTTTAATTTTTAACTTATATATATGTTTGAATTAACTTCTATTATTTTTATTAGTTCAAGATAGCGATAGTGGGGCATGCCTCTTAGGGGGGCGCGAGAATATCAAAGAGTCGAAAATAAAAGATTCTTTAAAAAATATTATTAATTTGCTGAAAGGAAGCAAAACGAAATACATTCTGGCATAATGAAAAATAAAACACATTTACAATGATATAATATACTTTATAAATAATCAATACTGTTCAATGCATTTTATAATTATTTTATCAATACTAAGTTAAGAACAAGTTTAATGATTGCTATGACTCCCAAAGGCTTGTCATATACAAAATTATACACAAAATTTAATACTAATCTAGATAATTTGTACGGTTTATTATTAAAGTTGTATTGTAGCTTTTTATATCAAAATGCATTATTTTCAAAGCATAGTTATTATACAGAGGGACGCGATGAAAATTATGATGAAAAACACAGGTCGCAAATGTTTGCAAGTTTGAGAAGTACTGGTTCAAGGTATGAAATCAAAATTGGAAGATTCCGTGTAGTTTATTATAATCCAAATACCGCGATACCGACTACCGGTATTTTGAACCAGTTGTAAAATTTTGTAATACCGGTATTTACAAGTTTAACTGCCGTTTTTCGGTATTTACTAAAAAAAAATTTTAACAAACCAAAATACAATAGCCAGCTATATCCAAAACCATCCAACTTGAAACAGATTTATTTCAAGATGAGGGATTTAGAGGTAAATACTTGGAAAAAGTATATCGCGCATTGTAAACAGTACCACCAAAACTAGCATAGCAGCCGAAAAAGCGCTTAATTTTGAGAAAGCTGGTAATTTTTGCACAAAAATGTGTTCCAGGCTTAATGACAGTACAATTGATGTATTATGTTTTTTAAAATCACATTTCAAAAATTTGTAATAGTACCACAGACTGAATAGTGATATTTACACTTTTTTGTAATTCTTTATATACTGTTATAATTTATAAGTTACAAATTATTTTTGCGATGTTTTACACTCTCTAATAAAACTGGCAAATAAAACAAAAAACACCTGTGTTTTCTTTTTTTTCTAAAATTTCTAATACCGTTATTAAAACCGTATCAAGATTTAAAAAATACCGAATACCGTTATTGAGCTTTTGGTCGGATATTGCATTCCCTAAATATGCCACTGTTTTGATGATAATACTGTAAACTTTGTGGGGCATAAAATAAAGATAGTAATTTTTTTCATACTATTCCTTCTTTTTGTAACTGTTATACTGAAAATTTATATAAATTCTGGACGTGATTATATATACACAAAGATTTAATTTAGAAAACTTTTTATATAATACTGAGAGTACATCTACTTCAAGCAACAATTAAAATTATGTCATGTCAATTTAATCATAAGTCATCTCTAATAATTTATGCAAGCAAAAAACAAGAAAACGGAAATATTTAAGGAGTAAAAAGGGAATTTAGATTTAAGTTATATAAAATGGAAGATGGAACTTATTCTCGAAGTAGAATACATTACACCTTGCAGTGGATCCAAGTCACTGTGGAGTCATGGAAAATGAATATTTTCTGACACACTGGCCAAGGCTGGCTTTATCCTTCTCTAATCAGATCTTCCTGTATGTTATCAAACCAAAACAGAATCATCAATGCTAGATTTAAGGCTCATTTTCCTGAGTATTTCGGGACTTTGTGAAAGGAAAGAATTCGATCTTATAAATGAAAAGTCCCGTTCTTTGTAATCTACCTAGACCTGTCGTTGTCTCTAACTTCAGAATTACAATTGGACATTACAACCTTATGAAACACAGATTCAGTTTAGCAGATTCTTCAGATTGCACTATATGCAACGCTACAAACAAGTGCGGAGACCATTTGGTCTCTTGTTTCAGACTCAAAGATGTAACAGCAGCTATTATTGACATAAACCGTAATAGACTTTATTGTATCTTTAAATTGTATTGGGTTACCCGTCATAGATTAATGACAGTCATTCTTAAGTCTGGAGTAGCATAAATAAATTATAGTTTAAAAAAACTAAAAAACATTTTATAGTTAATCGAACTAAGATGCAACTTAATCTTTTAGTAGCCAAATGTGGAATTAGTCGCCAAATCTGGAAATGGGATCTGAAATTAGTCGCCAGATGCGGGATGGGATCTGAAAATGGAAAATGGAAAATAGTTAATCCTGATGATCCTGTGTGTGATCAGGACAATGGAATAAAATTATTAATTATTGTATTTTCATCGATCCTGGACAAGTGAGCAAAATTCCGTATTAATCTGACCTTTTAAAGTGGGTAAAAATAATGAGTTCAAAGATCCCGTTACATACAAGTGAAGCTTACAAAAGGAAAAAAATATATATAAAATATTAAAAAATTACACAGTTAAATGTAAAATATTGAAAAAAATATTCCTTTTATTTTAAGTGGTAAGTTTATATATTTTTAATGATTACTTCATCTCCCAAATGATCGTTACAGATCGTAATTTAAGTTCTTTTTATATACAACTGATCACACTTTATTATTCATTACTTACTAATTACTTCCATTATTTAACTTAACAATTATTATATAATTACTTATTGCAATTTTTATTAAACAGGTGAGGTTATTTATTGTAAAAATATTGAATATCCATTGTTTTTATGTTTAGAATGATTTAAATGTTGAATAAATGCCAAAACCGAATTTTTTATTAGTAACGACAACATAAGACACTTATGCAAACTTTTGTAACATGTTTAACGGATATATAACATGTTCACGCAGGGATTTAATAATTGTCAAAGCATTATAATAAAGTATTTAATAAGTTATGTAGTATCAACCTTTATTTTAACATTTCTTTATTTAAACATTTTTAACTAAAAGCATCTTTAGAAATATTATTTATTCTTTTAAATTGTAATTAGAAAGACCAATTATTTAAACATTTAACTTTCTTAATATAAATCGGAAAGAAATAAAATATTCATGTTCAGAAAGAAGCTAAGCTCAAATCAAAAGGGAAACTTTAATTTTAAGATTCAATTATTTATTGATTAAAATTAACTTTTAAAAGGAGATTCAGAGTAAAGAAATTTTACTTCCCTTTTAGCTGAAGTTTGGGTTAAATTAAATTACAGTTCGGGAGAAGTAAAAGTGGATACTAAATTAATTAAATTGAATTGTGTGGCTTGTCCTTATAATACAATTTAATAAGTCAAAATTTTCAGCTGGAATATTTAATACCATTTATTATGAAGACCTTGTATCTAAAAATGTGTATGGGTTTTCAATATCTGTGTGAATATATCGATTTTGTGTATGAAAAAAATACTTAGTAATATTTAGATTTATTTTTATAATTTAAATAAATTATACTTTTGTTACATCGGCGTTATTATTGACATTTGTTAAGGTCTGGTTCAAAAATAAACATGATATTCTCTAATATAAACTTCCGTGTAAGTATATGAGTAAAATGTATGAAAGATAGAAACACAAATTGGCATATTTATTGCAAATTAATAAATAAATAGATTGAGGTCATAAAATAATTAGGACATTTATCTAACAAAATATATAAAAAGTTATATAAAAGCTATACACTTTTTCACTCGCACTACTACAATCAAATTTTACGTTGAAAGTTGCAGATAATTTCTGAATTCTAACTTTCTTAAGCCATTTAACTTGATTATTTTTAAAAAGTAAATAAATAACAATCTCGAATTTTCTTGGATTTTTTATTATTTCCAAAGATTTACAATACGCGCGTGCACGGAACGTTCCAGATTAATTTATCCTTGGCTTAGAAAATAAAAAAACGAAAACAATGCGACGACGTTCTTTCAGAAAAAAGTTTCTATAAAAAAAAATCATATTTTTTGTTTAATAATAATTTATTTATATTCCCATTAAAAATCAAATATGTATAAATTGACCCATTTTTATAAAAATTACATTGAGTCTCAAAATATTATTTTTAAACTTTTCTTATAAATTTTCAAGGGAATTTCATTTTTATGTTGTTTACAATTCATCGTTTTAGACTTATATTAAGAGATTTGGCTTTCTTTTACATTCAGATTTTATGTAAAATATTTGACACTGAATTTTTAAAAAAAGAAAGAGAAATCAGATATTTTTCGGCTAAAAACCAAAAAATCATTAATATCCCCAATAATTTTAAATTGAAAAATAAAATCGTGAATATTCTCAATACCTTTTGAATAAAAAAATAAAATTACTGTGATAATTCGCTATGTAAATTGGTTTATTTTATTAGAAGCTAATTTCAATCAAATTTTAAAGAAAAACTATTTATTTTTGAATAGTAAAAACAATTGTTAGTGAATTCATACAAAAAAATAGCTTTCCTCCCTTTCAAGTAATGCATATTAAAGAAATTATATCTGTATATTTTCCACGCACAAATATTACAACCAGCTTCTTGAGAGCTTCGTCTATTAATTTCTTATTTAACGTGTCAAAAGATATAAGCTTTATTTTCTCGCTTTTAAGCTAATTAATTCCGTCCCTAGACAATAGAATTTATACGCGTTTGCGAAAATTTTGTAATAAATTTACTATTATAAAGTCATATAAGTGTAAATTAGTTTCATTGTATTTGTAAGATTCTATCGTATAATTTCATTAACATGTTCTCCAAATGGCATATGGTTAATAAATGCATTAAATATAAATATAAAGATAATTTTGAGTGAATTGCTCACATATATTTTAAAATTTTATGATAAAAACCTGCATTATTTTTCAAATAAAATGAAGTGAACTGTTCTCTTTTTTTCGTTGGTAAAAAGCAATTTTTGTAAATAAAAATCGCATAATAACTATCCACTAAGTATACAGGACAGTTCTGTTTCCTTATAATTTTCAGCAAAGTGTTTTGTGTTTTAAATATATTTTCTTTTTAAAAAGGAAATATGTCTTACGATGTAATGTTGTAAGCTTGTCAATACTCGTTCAATATTTTTTTCGTTAATTCCTATACCGGGAGTGCTACCACGAATAAGGAGATTTTTAAAAATGATATAATTTATCCGTCTCAAAATTTAGTTCATAGCTCAACACGTAAGTTCAGTGACAGAGAAATTGAATTAAGTAAAGAATTTCTCAGTTTGATTTTCCTCTCAAAATTTTCTCAGTAATCGATATAAAACATTTACTAATAATTTTAAAATAAGTTAAACATTTGTTTAAAAAATTAGCTAAGATCTAATAGCTGTTTTCTTCCTTAAAAGTCCTTTAAAACCCTATCAAAAGTTTAAATGTTTAATCCCATCACATTTGCCACTAAGATATCATCTCTACTTTATTCGACTGCTATTGATTTTGCATGGATGTTTTTTAACATTGTTTCGATTTAAAATTAATTCAAAATTTAAGAATTTCGTAAAAAAATAATAATGGAATACCAATACTATAATGGAGTTGTTAGAAATAAAGATAAAATGAATAATTTTTGACAAAAAAAATTACTGATAAGGTAAATTTTCAAATTTCTTAGCTCACTAATTCCTGCTTCATACAAGAATCGATTAGAACTGAAAACAGTTTTAATATTTTTAGAAACATTTTTTTTTTGGAATATTAAACTAAATTTTAAACTTAATTGTAAGAATTTTTAAAAATTTTACAACTTTCTTAAGTATGTTTTGAAATACAATACAATTATACTATGATTCGAATAATCAAATTTCTTCTAATTAAATTATTACGTATCACTTCACTAGGAATTCAATTGTTTTTAAATCTCAAATGTGGGTATCTTTATTTTATTTTAAACAATCGAAATCTATAGCAGTTTCAATTTCATTTCTCCTATTAGGCACATAAATAGCTTCATGTCAAAATTTCAATTTGGTTTTAAAAATATAACTCAAAATATCAGATGAAACTTTAAAATGATGTAGCTTAATTTTTTCCATATTTTTCACATGTAAATTTTATATGATATTTTTTGTAGTGATAAGTAGTGAAACATATTAACCCTTTAAATATGAACATATTAAAATGTTTGAAGTGATAAATTTAGTACAAAAAATACTTTCATAAAATAGGATATAAAAACTTGATCAAGTCAAGTGTTTCTTGTTTTTAATACAAACATATCAAATGTTTAATATACTTATAAATTCAAAAACCTAAGACTAAGAAAACATATTACTGAGATTCTTTTCTACTATTTTTTCCAATTGCTATATATATATATATATATATATACATTAGAAATAATTAAAAATCTTAAGAAAATGAGAATAATATAATCTTACCTTGAAATTCTTTCCGGGGTAAGCTGATGTTGGTCACAATATTCGCAACATGGCCCAACACCGTTGCAAAGAGAAACAATCCGCACAGAAGCTGTCCAAGTAGGAAAAAGTACTCTCCCCTAGTTCGTGGATGAGGCAATCCTCCAATATGAGCCAGAGTCAAAGTACTCCAATAAAACCCGTGCAAATATTCAATCAAGACATCATTGCTCTCTTCAGCTTTTGGAAACCAATCCTGGGATCCGAAGCCTCCGTTCTTGGAGATAATATGAAAAAGACACGCGTTCCAATGAAATATCACCAGCACATAATGAGTAAGGGACAGTGCTCTGAAAACATTTGGATAGTTTGTATGTCTTTCTGTTCTGTCCAAGAATGCCCAAAACCTATAAATCTTGACGATCCTAAAGCTTCTAAGTATGGAATTGAAACCTATAGACAAATAAAGGCAATCCAAAGGCAAGAGACACATGCAATCAATGTAGAACATTGTAGAATTGATGTAATACTGTCTCAGTTTTAAAGAATCCGTTTGCAATACACCTTCTTCCAAAAATCCTGTCCTAAAATGAACAGCTATATCTAAGATGTAGATGAAATCTGCCATGTAGTCCAAGGTGAACCATGCATGAAGCGTCTCGACATTAATTTCCTGAAAGGCAAACCTGTAGATGATGACCCAGAAGTTGTAGAGGAAGGCGACACTGACTACTACAGACCAATAATAACACAGTCTTCCTGAGGGATCAAATACAAAAGTCCACTTGCACATAGCGCGATCACTACTGGAAGTGCTCGTTTCCCATCTTTCAAGATTATTTTTTGTTTCTCGGCGCCTTGCATCTCGAGTTTTCCGTGGGATTTCAAGGTCAGATCCTATATGGGCCTTGTTGACAAAAGCGTAAGGCTCTGAAGCAGTTACTCTTCTAGTCACAGTGTCAATAAGTGACTGGCGTGAATCAGATCCCTGCTTGTCGTTTGTTCCAGCTGGAGTGGAGGGTCCTCCAGGAGTATAGAATGGGGTTGAGACATTCGTAACACCACGACGCTCATTGCTGACCATGCAGGACATTTCACCTCCACTAGAAGTGATGATTCCAGGAACAACCCTAGGTCCATTTGCTGTCATACATCCCGCCGTCCCGTACTTGACATTTTCGGGGACGGCGCTATTAATCACTGTGACGTCATCAATATCATCATCTGCCTGGGCACCCTTGGAACACTTAGAATATTTCACTATCCTGGCATTTTCTCGAAAAGCCGATATCTTCCGCATCCCACTTTGCATTCCACTTTTATCTGTAATAACCTAATACGAAGAACTTATTTTTTGTCAATATAAGTTAACAGCCATTGTTATAAAAGCTTTTAACTTTTCAAGGAATAGCATTAAATACTACAATACAAATCATTTTCTTGAAAGAGTTATCAAGGTCTTGCTGATAATTACATAATTAAGTATATTTTCCAGATCTTTTCTCTTAAAAAGTTTGTAAAAGGCTTTCAGTCTTCAAAAAAAGTTTACAAAATTTTCTAAGTCATTAATTAAAGCTAAAACAGTCAATATTTCTTACTCTTTTCCAATTAAATTACTTTTCTATTTCTACTGTTTAGAAAAATACTTATTTAGCGATAATATTTTCGTTAACTTCTTTTTCGGATTCACTTTATAAGCTGTTTAATTCGTTCATTCTAACTCTAAGCGTTTCAGCAGAAAAAGTACAAATTTTTAATGAGACTGAGCAATGTGCACCCAATAATATCTCTTATAAAAATTACCTATATTTTCCATATTTAAAGATAGCATTAACAGTTTTACTCCAAGTAAAACGTCTTATAGTATTTTTATTATTAAATATTTACGTTAAATATTCCTATGAGAGTTTTAGCAGCCCTTTTTTCATATGAAGCACATTTTTCTTTTAACTTTTGATAAAGTTTTAAGCGTTTTTAATTCTTCACATTCTAGATTTTTTTCAAGTTCTTTTAAAACTATATAATCCACAGCGAAAATTTTCAACGAAGCGTATCGGAGGGCATTCGAAAAACTGTATTAGAATAATAATTTTTAAACATATTCACAATCATCACAGTTTTGAAACAGATTATCAATTAATCTCAAACTATATCACAGGCTCATTTACCGGTCACATGGTTTACAAAAATTACCTCTTTTACGGCGTTTCTTTCTTTATAAACTATTCCACGAACATTTTGAAGAATCCAAATTAGTCAAAGCCTAGTTTTCTGAAGTTATCTGACCAGCATCGTCACTGAAAACAACTTAGTATGTTAAAACTCTTGCGTGTACCGAAAGTCATGCTCGCAACTTGTAGGGTGAACTTCCCAGCGCTACGTCCACGCTTTGGTGTGTGTCACTCTGACAGGCTTCGAACTCTAGCAGCCGTTCAGAACAGAAACAGAATTGTACGCATGCGCAAGTTGAGTGGATGTGAGGGGGAACTCGTGAGATAAGTCCATTAATCGGTGGGGGGTAGCGAAAGGTGTCATTACAGTCATGTTTTGCTTTTATTAAAGGGAGCTAGCTGAAAGTTGAGTCAACGGAGATGAAAACGAGAAGCAGGGGAGTAGAATAAAGTATCGTGGGGTGTAGAAAAATGAATTTATGGGATTTGAATTCTGAACAGACAGATTAAGAGTTTCTTTTTCCATATTAAAGGAATAAACGCGCATGTGAGGTGTTTGAAAATTAATCGTCTTATTTTCATGTTTCAGCATTCCATGCACCTTTTTTTGAAAAAAATTTGATCTGGGATAAATTTTTTTAAAAATTGTAAAATTAAAGGAAAAGATTTTGCTTAAAAGTACATTTTTTTTATAAAAAAAAAATTGTCTTTAGAATAAATTACTGATCCTGAAAAGATTACAGAAAACATGTTTTTGTGCGGTGGATAGGGACCGCATAAGAAAACCACACAATAAAATATTCGAAAATTTCAGAAATTTTTACATATAACAAACAACTTTGTTGAAATTCTAGCGAAAACTTTTTTTATGCGATTGGGAGGGACCGCATAAAAAAAGTTTTCGCTAAAATTTCAACAAAGTTGTTTGTTATATGTAAAATTTCTGAAACTTTTTTTATGCGGTTGAGAGGGACCGCATAAAAAAGTCGCACTTAGAAAATACACCAGTTATTTACAAAATTTATGAAAAAGTACTTCCTTAACAAAATAAATAATTAAATTACACATGGAAATATTTTAAAACCATTTAGTTTCTCATTGTACATATGGAGAAGTTTTTAAATACACATACATAATTCACTGCTACTCATTGTAATACAAAGCGCTCATCTTCCTACGAGGAATAAGTTCAAAATCGCTTTCGCCACTTGAAGATACAATTTCAATTGATTTATTTTTTGGCATCATAAAGTAAGACATAAGTTTCTGTGAGAGGGTCGGTTGGTTAGTTGCTTGTAAATGTCACGATAACCAGATATGCATGAATGAAGCTGTTTTTGAAATTTCATACTCCTTTCAGAATTGGTATCTATTTTAAGAAAATGCGTTTCCAATTTGTTAGAAACCTGTACCCCTGCATTTTTATTTTTTTTTTATTTTTTTATTTTTTTTGCTCTTAAAGAATCCGGTTCTTCTTGTCAGTCTTCACAAACTATCAAATTATTGATTATGCTCACTGTCATTGAAAATTTCGTCTTCAAACAAGCGCGGGGCTGTTGGCGCGTTGAGAGAAAGCAACTGAGCGTGCATTGTGGGGAGATTGTTTATAACAATTGAACAGAGTGTCTTGAAGTATATATATGTACATTGCATTGGCGTACGGTATACCCCTGTCTCACGGGGGAGGGGCAGGACTCTAGGGGGCCAAGGCCTGACTAATGCCAAGTACGTATTTATAAAACATATAAAATACTGAAGGCAAAAAAACCTGACTTTGCAGGGGGGGGGGCTAATACTCTCCCTTACTCCACTGGTGCATTGATAGAAAACGCTACAGTGGCGCCAAAGTCGTTGAAATTCATATACCGTATAAAAAAGACCGCACAGAAAAAATTGCACAGAAATAAAATCGCACAAAAACACGTTCTACTGTATTTTTAAGGGAAAAAGAGAAATCCGTAACTTAAAGTTTTGTATTCGTACTATAATTAATTAAATTTGTGAAAGATTTAAACAGCAAGATATTATTTAAAGTACAATTAATTAAACATAACTTAGCAACTTACTCTTAATGGGCTTACATATTGTATTTAAAGTTGAGTCAACGGTAAAATAAGTTTTTCATTAGAAATCTGGTTGACATAATCAAATAACTAAAATGCAGATAACTTTAAATTAATATTATTTTTAACTTAAGATATTACTGAGTTTTCGTTTGAAATGTGTTCGCCTCTTTTTTATTTAGTTTCGTAATAGATATTGTTTTTCAAAAATATTTTTTCATACAATTTTGTTGAATATTTGTCTAAAACTATTTTGAAATTAACCTTTTTTTCAGTTAAAAACAGCAAAATATGCACAAATATCGGTTACTGAATGCTCATATTCATATATAAAAGCAACCTAACAAATACCCGAATACTCTCTTTTACATACGTATGGAGACCATGTAAAATAAATTGACTTCCTCTATTTTAACACACACACGAACATACGCACACGCAAGTATATATATATATACGTCAAAAATGTCTTGGCAGTAGAAAAAAACGCATAAAATTTGTTCTTTTCTATATCTGACAGTAACATAATGGTATATAATATTAATCAATGAAGTTTTTGTTGCTAGTCCTTTTCACACAATGTTAAGAACGGGTCAACTGATAATAAATGATACGTTACAGACTGATAAATGTATAAAGAGAAATGTGATTTATTTGTTAATTATTAATAGATCATGTAAAGGGCAGGATTTAATAATCGCTCCCAATAGAGTTTGAAAATAGAAAATAATTCTTATAAAAGGAAAAAGTGTTTTATTTAATAATATCTACGTGTTACATATACCTGCCAGCTATTTTAATAAATAAACTTTTATTAAATATCGCTATAAATTGGAGCAGAAATTTATAGCTAGTTTTATGTATTGGCCCATTTTTACAATTCGATTAAGATAACATTTCCTTAGTACTTTAAATTTCGCTTTATTATATCTTAGTCAATTTTGTACTTTTCCGTTTCGTCGGAGCAAGCGATAAAGTTTCCAACCGATACAACCGAATATTCCCGCTAATAACCTTTTACCACCCCATTTTCAAAACAAGTCGCGATCCTTTTTATTATTATTATTGACGTCATTTTCAGAATACATCAAAAGGTAGAGGAAAAACCGAAGAGAACTAACGTTTATCCCATTTTTTTATGTGTACATTGTGTGTTGTCGCCAATAAAGCCTACTTGGCGAGATTTGCAGCGGTGAAATGGAAATGTACCGTTAATTTAATTCGCGATCAATAGTTCAGTAAATTTTCTTCAAACGTTTCTTTAAATCCATAGGCGCATGTTAGGAAGAGGAAATACAAAGATAAAAACTCGGGAACCTATTTTTTAAATATAAGTATTAACTAAACAAACATTTATTTAAGTTCAGAAGTTTTCAAAAAACAAATTGACTGCGGTGAAGTTTTTTATTCACATTTTCTTCTTTAGCTCAGAAAATACGATTTTAAAATTCAATTATTAATTTTTAAGTAAATTTAAATTTACTATATTTGTCATTTCTCGAAAGCTAAAATCTTATTACTAGTGGTCACATTTTTGATATTATTGTAAGTAACAAAAAAGCGACAGTATTTCATGTTTTTTTTTAAAAATAAAATAGACGTAGCTGATTTAAAATCCTTATGGAATAACAAATCACGGATTTCAATCAATGCTTTGTTATTTTTTATTTCACATCTCATTTTATTCACTGTTAAAAGTTGAGTGTAATAACAGAAACGTATTTTTTTCTGAACTCATTTCCCTTTGTGAAACCACTTATTCATACACTTTTTCCACGCATAAAAATAAGAGCAATTTAACAGAAAATGGTCTACAGATGATTTATATTTATGTTATTGTTGTTGTCATTTCTTACCCCCACCTAATGTACAGAAACATTTAGATCAAGTTGTAATGCTTGTCGGTTCCTGCTTCCCTCTGATCCGCTTTGTCTACCCTCGGACCCGGCTAGATGTGTGGGGGGAACTGAATAATTAGTCGACATGATTCACTCTAATTATTTTATTGTCACCAAAATATCAAGCAGGCACAATAACAATCTAATTAAGATAACTGATCAGATAGCAGAGCGTGAAGAGGAGACTCGTTAGCCTGGGGATAATAATACGGACCCTCTACTGATTCCACGATAACCTATACAAGCTCATTTAAACAAGAATCACGATATCTGTACTTTTATGAAGCTGAGTCCTCCAGTTGAGGCCTTGAACACGATCTTTATCCGGATTTAATCATCGTCAAGGGATACTCTTAGACTTCATCAATGGGTAAACTCCGATTTGCACTTAATAATTTCACGATCTTTCCCTCACCAACTAACTCCTAAAACTCGCGAATACAGAATTTATATATTATACTTAATTTGCATAATCACGCTTTCTTTACTCGGTGAAAGTTGGTTGATAATATTATTGCCCCAGAAAAATCCCCAAGGGGTTAGTTATAGACGCGTATAGATCCTTCACAAAGTCCATGAACCCGTGCGTTTTTAGACAATGCAGAACTGTAGCCGGGCTTGAGAGAAGCTGATTCTTATAGCAACCAATGCATTCCAAGATGTCAGCAGGATCGGCCTGACTCACAATTCATTTCGAACAAAGAAGGTGAACTTTAAGACCCGTCTCATCATGCAGAGCTCGAGTGTGGCCAATGCGAAGCCTAGCAAGAATTGTTCATCTCGCCTACTGTTTGTCCCAAGCAAAACAGCATCAGAACGGTTTCCTTTGTTATGGCTTCTCTGAAAATAAAATAAGAAATTAACGAATTCTTGAGAAAACTGAGGATCTTCAGTATTATTTCCAAAGATGTGATAATTTTGTTCAAAAAATTATTTATGTACCATAAAGTCCAGCATACAATGCCACCTATACCTTCGAGTTGCATTTTTAAAAATATTTAAGTATATTCGCCGTATAACGCACACCCTCTTTTTTACGAAGAAACCTGAAATATACGCATGCAAAGCCCTTATGTTAGTGCTTCGCAAACTTTCAATATTTGTGACCCAATATCCAATCATAATTTTCATTGCCCCCCCCCCCTGATACAATAACAATGTATTAATTTCAATAATACTGTACTGAGTGACGCTAAAGCTACTCAATATGACTCAAACAACTTAAGGGCCCTAGCGTATATAAACGTCTCGCTCATCAAAGTGTTATTTTCCCCGTACGTTTATATACGTCTTTCAGAAGTACGATATTCCCTGTATGCACTGCTATCCATTAAATTATTCCAAAGGCTATGGAACGCAATAAAAGGACCTTGACAGTGTGTCCGGGGGCATTGGGAGTGAATTGCGTAATTTTTAATCGGCATTTAAGGGATTAATTAAAAACCGTACAAATTATCAAGATAAGTAGTAATTTTTGCATACAATTTTGTATATGACAAGCACATTGGGGTCACTGGTAATAATTAAACTTGTTCTTAACTTAGTATTCTTAACTTAGCTCTTAAATTAATTATAAAATACATTGTGCAGTACTGATATACTTATTAGTGAATATTATCATTGTAAATGTGTATTTTATTTTTTTATTATGTCAGAATATATTTTTTTGTTTATTTTGAGTAATTAATAATTTTTTTAAATAATCATTTCACCCCCCTCGTAGGGTTATACCACCCCACAATTTGAGAAACTCCGCAGTTTTTGAAGTCATTTTATAATGCCTGTCGGTTAATGCTTCCTCTGAACCCCCTTGTCTACCCTCGGACCTGGCTAAGTGTGTGGGAGAAACTGAATAATCAGTAGTCATGGATTCACTTTAATTATTTTATTGTCACCAAAACATCAAGCAGACACAATAACAATCTAATTAAGATAACAGATCAGATAGCAGAGCGCGGTGGTGAGACTCGTTAGCCTGGGGATATTAATACGGACCCTTAACTGATTCCACGATGACTTAAACAAGCTCAATATAAACTACGTCGCGCTTTAATAAGCTAAACTTCTATTTAAATAAGGATCACGATACTTGGACTTTTATGAAGTCGAGTCCTACACTTGAGTCCTTGAAGGCGATCCTTATCCGAATTTAATCACCGTCGATTGATCCTCTCTTAGAAATCTTCAATCGATAAATTCCGATTGCACTTAATCATTTCATAATCCTTCACTCTCCAACTAACCAACTAACCTATTAACTCCCAAACTAACTAACCAACTCTCAAACTAACTCCTAAAACTCGCGAATGCAGAATTTATATAATATACTTAATTTTCATAATCACGCTTTCGTCACTCGGTGAAAGTTGGCTGAATTAAATATTTTCCTTAAGAGTCCTGAAGGGGTTAGTAGAGCCGCGTATAGATCCGTCACAATTTATTCAAGGTATTATCCAGTATTTGGAAAAAAAACCGTATACTTATAGAACTACAACTCTTTAAGTTCATAAAGTATGTTATTTCTTATTTCGATCCATGTAGAAGTATAATAGTTTTTATGCCCATGTCTTTTTCTTTTATTTTTAAAGCTATCATTTTTATACCCAGAATATAACGTACAACCATAAATTTCGATCCTATTTTTATGGTACCTTGATATGCTTGTAGATGGAACTGTGACTGTAAATTATACGAAAGAAAATTTTTATCCAGATATATAATACAATATTTGCCAATATACCTGTATATTTCTATATATGTCCTTCAGCGAAATTGGTCAAAGTGTTGAACGAAACCTAGCAACTGTGATACGGATTAGTCATTACTGGATACAGGAGGAAACACGACGGAACGACGCAACCAATCGCACCCACTTTGTTGCCCATGATGACAAGCGGATTGTGTACATGGCAGTGATGGATCGCCCAGCCATAACACGAAACATTGCACAACAGATTCAGTCTGTTACGCACCATTCGTTGTCCGTTCGTACCATTCGACACCGTTTGCAGCAGAGTGGAATGTCCGCAAGATCTCTATAGCTTCGTTTACTTTGACAGGAAACCACAGGTGTTTGCACCGCCAATGATGTGATGAACGGCGGACATGGACAACGGAATGGAAAGATATTATGTTTACTGACGAATCTCACTCCTGCCTGAAACATCATGGTGATCAGATTCGAGTTTGGAGACACTATGATGAGAGACTGTTGAGCTATAGCTTTATGCATCGTCGCACTGGTCCTGAACATGGTATCATGGTTTGGGGTGGTATAGGATTTCCCTGATACACCCCTCTAGTACGTATTGCCGGTACACTGAACAGCCAGTGCCACATTTCTGAGGTGTTGGAGCCCTTAGTCCTCCCATACATTCAGCGCGTGCTTTTATCCATATTCCAACAGGAAAATGCGCGACCACACGTAGCACGCAATGTTCAAGTGTTCTTTACTCATCAGATTGAATTACTCCCTTGGCCTGCTTGTCGTCCGATCTATCGCCAATCGAAAACGTGTGGTCCATGCTTGCGCAACGACTGCCCCGGGATACTCCCTCCGCTGCTACACCAGATCAACTTTGGCAGTATGAAGAAGCCGCATGGACTACTGTACCCCCAATGATACATCCAAAGCCTCTTTGATGCTAGGTCGAGGCGTGTGGCAGAGGTTATAGCCAACAATGGTAGGTACAGTAACTACTGTGATTTTGTCATCATCCGTACATGACAGGAGGCTGTAATTTTAATCGTTTGATCGTTGTACAAAATGTTACCTGCCAAATAAATTTCGCTGTGATGACTCTGGTCCTTCTTGGAGGCGCAATGTCCTCTGTTTTTTAGATCAAATGCTATGATCATAATCGAATGCCTTTTCGACTTCTACAATCATTTCAAAATCTAGATTATCTATGTCCAAAACAATATTTTCCATTTTCTAGAGTGTTGTATTACATTACATTCAAATCCAAATTTTGGCAAAATTTTTTAATCAGGATGCTCACAGCTTTCCAGTGGCGTAACGGAGAATATTAGGGCCCTCCTGCAAAGTCAGGTTTTTAGCCCCATGCCGTACTTAGCGTCAGTCAGGCTTTGGGCTCCTAGAATCCTACACTCTCCCGCGATGCAGGGATGTACGTTACACCACTGCAGCTTTCTAAGGCTAATTTAATTGAGAACTTGAAGATTATATATGATAAATAAATGTAAAAATTATAATGAAATAAAAATTGCAATGTATTTTACTATTAAAATGTACTAGCAAATTTATTAGTATTCGTTATAGTAGCACTACTTAATCTATAGAAAAAGACTTTTTTATAACTTCGATTTTCACAATTACAGGTTTTTATTACTTACTATATGATCTAACACATGTATTATATATCTATATTTATAAAAATAGATATTTGTATATATAAAATCGCTTCACTCCAATACCATACAACCGATCTCTATGAAAACTGGCATGTATATGTATTTTTTGTGGAGAAGGGATTTGTGCTATCCTCTTTGCTGCAGCTCTCTTCAGGTGGAGCTACAGTACGGAAACTTCTGTACCCTTCAATCAATCGCCAAGTTACCAACGTGGTCGCCAAAAATGATGCTAACTTGGCTCTATCACCAACGTTTTGCTAAGTTTCCATTGAATCGACATTATAATGTAAGGAATGGCGTCGCTTACGAATATTATAATTTTAAAATAAAATAAATATAACAGAAAGTAAAGTTAACGTATTACACATTCAGATATAAATTATTTACACTATTTTAAGTGTTAATTACACAAAATTTGTAACAATGTGTTACTTTTGCAGAGCAGAGAGATTAGTTTAAGAAGATGTTTTCAAAAATCGACCCACAAGAGTGTTACGGGGCGTATTCAATAAAAAAAATCTTTTTTTATCAACTATTAAACCTTCAGACTTAAAAATTAAAAAATATGGATTTTTTTGTTGTTGTTCAGCTGGGATATGCAAACAGATTTTTTTTGGTTTGTTTAATTTGCAATTCACGTAAAATTAACTCATTAAAAACTTCTTTATCCTTCAATCTATACAGTTTGATTGTTCAATTCACCCGCGTGAAGAACGGGAATGCCAACTAGTATACACTGGTGTGCAAAAATTAAGGACGAAGTCGAAAAATTAGCATATCAGCTGAACAAAGAGGCAGAGCGGACAGAAAGACCAATCAGGAGATTAAGTGAGGTGATGTACGGTAGCACATGCGCAGTTATGCAGGTAGACGTAATGGGGAGTGTCTGAGTAGTAAAGCATGTTGTCGGTGTAAGATTAGTATTTCTGGCAAAGAGATTGCACACCGTATAGCAGTTAAAATCACACCGAGTTGCTGCCTCAGCGAGAAATGGCGAATAATCAATCTGTTAGACGACATCTGGATGCTTTTACCCGAGGTCGAATCATTGGGAAGTTGGAGGAAGGTCGCAGTGTGACAAGTGTGGCTGCAGAGTTCGGAATTGCTCACAGCATCGTTTCACGACTTTGGAGACATATTCAAACTACAGGAACAGCTATCCGGGGGTTCAGTAGTGGTCGTCCACGAGGAACCACACCCGCAGATGACCGGTATATTGCCTTACAGGCCAGAAGAAACAGGCGGCAGACAGCGGGAGAAATCGCTAGACACACGACACTGGCGACTGGACGACCGATATCGCGTTTTACCGTGGCCAGAAGACTGCACGGTGGTGGTCTGTTTGCACGACGCCCTGTACGGTGTGTACCTCTAACGCCTGCCCATCGGAGAAGGCGTTCTCTGTGGTGCCGGGAACACCGGAATTGGAGAGACAATGAATGGGGACGAGTACTCTTTACAGATGAGAGCAGATTCAGTCTGAGTAGCGATTCTCATCGCATACTCATCTGGAGAGAGCGGGGAAGCCGCAATCCTCCCTCGAACATCATTGAAAGGGACAGGTATGGAGGTGGCGGTGTTCTCGTTTGGGGAGGCATCATGCTTGGTAGTCGTACAGACCTTCACATCTTCGACGCAGGTTCAGTCAACGGGACCCGTTATTGTAACGAGATTCTTCTTCCATATGTGCGTCTTTTTAGAGGCGCTTTGGGTCCGCAGTTCCTTTCATGGACGACAATGCACCATGTCATCGCACAGTAGCTGCCGAACAGCTCTTAGAGAGTGAGGATACTGAACGTATGGCTTGGCCGGCACGATCTCCGGATCTCAATCCCATCGAGCATGTATGGGGTTTTCTAGGCAGACGCTTGGCAGCTCGTACCTTACCACCAGTAACGATTCCGGAGCTTCGATTGGCGCTGCAAGACGAATGGGCAGCAATGCCTCAACAACTCATTGACACCCTCATTCTCAGCATGGGCAGACGCTGTGAAACCTGCCTAGCAGTCAGGGGAGATCATATCCCCTACTAAAGACCGGATATTTCTTGCTGGACACCCATCACAGGGATGTTTCGGCCTTCAGTCGCATTGCGCTCCATGCTACTTTTTCAATAAAGCTTCTTTTTATCCCTCTGATTTCTCTTTTAGTAAGTGTTGCTTACATTACTCATGTCCTTACGTATTGGGGATCTTACGGTATTAAATGTGTTGATTTGGAATGCTTTTGTACAAAGTTATATTGAAAAAACCGTCTCGTCCTTAATTTTTGCACACCAGTGTATATAATATATATAAAAGGAGGAAAAACTTCTTGAGCAGTAAGATTGTTAAAAGGAAAAAAGGAGCGAAATTTCATTTCAGAGAATAAATTAAAACTTCTTCTACAACCCAACCATCTGAAGCGGTAGGGAAATATATAATCTAGATGACGTTTGTTTAATTTTAAAAAATAATTTATATCTAATTTTACTTCACGGAAATGAGATTCATCAGTTATATATTGGAGTGTTTAGAACAGTGTATCTAGGAAAAAATATTTATAGAAAACTAAAAAATAATAAATAAATCATTTCCTTTTCATTACTGGATTTAAAATTCATTTAGAGATTTCTGAGTTTCCTGCGTTTCTTTAATTTTAGAGATTTACATTCCCAGCAATTTTCTTGTTATTTATTTCTGAAAGGAATTTTTCAATAAAATGTTTATAAGATGAGTAGCATACGAATCGATTAAAGAATTTACTTTTACTTTATTCTGTCTGCCTGAGGAAATGCGTGTTTTATTCTGTTTTGATTCTTTATTTTTCAGAAAGATTTCTCACACAGGATTAGAAAGCGTGTAAATTCTCTATGGTTAGGAAAATCTTTCCTAAGTAATTTAATTTAACTGGGAAAAATTGTATGACAGATGCAACTAAAGTTTATTTCCCAGAATTATTTTTACTTCAAAGATGCTTCTTAAAAATTGATTTGTGTCCCCCATTATAAGAAATAAGCAGACGATTCTTTATCAAAACCTTAATGAAAACTATTTTAATAATTTATCGTTTGCTAAATAAGAAAAATAAATGATTTCATCACAATATTTTTAAGTATATATATTACTTACGTGTGTTCGGATGCTGCAAAGTGCGTGTTATAAAGTGTGTTAAAAAAATCCGGAAAAAAATATTCACTACAATTTTGTATATTTCATTTTAATAAATATTATTTCATATTTAACGATATTCATTTTGTATTTTTCAAAATAAATGAAAATAATTTCATAAAATGGAATTCAAATAAATTTCCTACTGACCGATTGCAATCATAAATTGAAATAATATACTTCAGTTTAAATATTCAAGGGAATCGCGCTCCCCATATCCAACCCATTCAGAGCTTTATAACCCACTTCTTGGTAAAAACCCCAACTTCAGTCAAAAGAGAGCTCCGTCTACAAAAAGCTAAAGCTATCAAAAAGCTAAAAAAAAATGCGAACAAAATTCCAAATATAAGACTTTAAGGTCAGTTACCTGATTTAGAACTTACCAGAGCTAGTTACATTATTCAAAGATCCTCTCGCTTCCGAATTTAAAAATTAACATAATTCAAAACCCTTATGGCACCGTGACTAAAAATACAACAAAAGCTCTCCGGATAGCCTAGTGTATGAGATACAATTATATGCTTGCATATTCTCTATCACATATTGCTCAATATGATAAATTAAAAAGTACCAGTCTTTATTAAGTAATAAGAAATTTAAAGTCAGCTTGGAACATATTCCAGTAAAATTCTTGATAACAGACATGTGCTACATATGCTAAAATTTACTAATACCAATATTTCTTATAGCAAAAACTTCATTTAAAAAATTCCTGATTAAATATATATAACTCATCTTTTATTTTTCATCGAATTCTAACATTGCCTTGTGAAACAAGGATATTTGATGCAAAATAAAATAAGTCCCTGAATTCAAAATCGGCTTTGTTTTTGTCGCCTAGACAAGATTTGAAATAACTAATCATTTTTTTTTTACCCAAAATGTTTCAAAACGAGATACGTTTTTGTTGCGTATAATCAAGCATCATACTAAATAGAATGAGAGACAGGAAAAATTTTAGGGGTGACCCCATTCTGACAACATGACCTGCCTATTTTTCTTTATATGATTGACCGAGCTCGAAATTTGAAGTTCTTCGACACGTTCCATTTTTCCTGAATTTCTCCAAAAATAAATCTCAAAATCTTCACTTCGTAGATTCTTATCATGTTCTCATTTGTTCGAGACACGGACCAAGTTTCACATGATTAAGTTAATACTGATGATGTCATCGACAGGTGGCGTACCTGTTCCTTTATATAGTGTTTGTTATGTAAATAAAATTCAGTGTTTTACAGTCTACTTGCTGGTGTTGTGAGTTTCTGTATCTGTGCGTGAGCAAATACTGATCTTAAAAGACTACTGCAAATTACGATTGTAATATTTGTACCTATCATAAAAAATACCCCATTGGGGTGATTTTAATCACAAAGAAAATTTCAAATGTCGGTACTTAACGTATTACACCATAGACCAATTTTGTCAAATCAAAAGTCATCGTCAAAAGCCGTGATATATAGCCAATAGTGAATACCATTCCTGAGCACGTTTGAACACAGTAATAATAAGGATGACAGCATTTGCGAGTATTATTCGAACTGGTGATGCCTTTTCGTTTGACGAAATTGATCGACATAATGGTATATCAAAAGGAAAATAATTTTATAAATAAAAGTACTTACATATTAAATGTATTACAGCATTAATATCATTGAGGATATTATGTATAGCTAATATATTTACGTATAACAGTATAAAAATCTGAAAAGGGTTTAATTCATTGATTTTTGTTATTTATATTGTGATAGTTATTTTCATTAATATTTTAGTATCTGTCTTACTTAACAATTCTACTTTAATCGTAAGTATGATTAAATTGTTTGTATAAAATGATATACACTCGAATGAAAGAAATGATTCATGGGAAATGCTGGGAAGGATTCACGGAACAAAAATGCAAAGAATTTTTCATTCTCAGTATAACGTCAAATCTATGACAATGAAAGAATCCTCACAGACTTTCGAAACATGAGGGGTATTTACAATATATCATGTCTCAGGGAGCTATTGATTGAAAATCAGAGCTAACAATACAGAGAAAGAAAATTCAGTAAAAGCAGCAAAGGCAAAAAAAAAAAAAAGATTTAATAAAAATACAACAAAAACGAAGGGGAATCTTAGAAAATCTAAAAAAAATGAGGTTAGAGGGGAAACTTTTGTGTCCCTTTTTTTTATCTATTTGTCTCTTATGCTTAAGATGTTCTCTTTTGTTGTATGAACTATTGATTTGTGGGAGGAGGTTACTTTATCCACATCAAAGCCATATTTTTTTTAATGATTATTTCTCAATGAAACTAAATATTCAGTTTTGATTATGAGTTGTTTTTCTGATGCGGTTATATGATTAAACATTGTCTTATGATTTGCGTATCGTGACTTCATGACCTATTATAATTTTATATCTAATTTTAAAAATGCTCAAAATTTTATGAATGCCTCTCATTTATCCTAAAAGTCATTATTCTTTACAATTATTGGTTGATTTCATGAATTTCAAGAATGGTGAGATATGAAAGGTCATTGGGGTCTTATATCCATCAAGGACTTGCTGTGGTAACGTGGTCTAAAGAAAACTTCTGAAATCCCATAACGTAATACCTTTTTAATAAATGAGTACTTATTACCTATGATCTTCACATGTATCTGGTATTAAAAAACAAAAATATATAAATTTACTTCCAAAGCGGTATTTTGTAAATAATTGTATTATTTTCCAGTAACATTTTATAATATTCAAAAAATATTATAATATTTAAAAAATAATATATTGTTTAACTGTAGACTCTATAAGATGACATAAATATATTTCTATCTTTATTTGGGATGTCCCAAATATAGCTCATTTCTATCTGAAAGTATTATTAAAAAAAACTCACTAATTAGAATTATTTACAATATTAACCCTATCGTAGAATTTTTCTTTTTCTTTAGAATTTCTCGCAGTTTTTCATGTTTTATTAACAGCATTTAAGGAAATAAATTTTGTTTTGCCAAATTTTATATTTACATTTAAATGTTCGAAGTGGGGGAATACTTTCTAAAGAGATAATCACCGTCATAAAGAATATTAAAGTTAATGGAGATTATTTGCCATGAAAGGATGAGAAGCATGTTGCAATGCACAAGGGGACATCACATTCTGCACACATGTGGCAGGTCCTCTTTTCTTGTCCCTATCTGCAACATATCTTACATCGTCTATAGTTGGAAACCATCTTTGGTTTATGATTTCCTACACTGGCTAAGTGCCCCACATCATCCGGAACTACGCACTTCATTTATTGGAAGCTAGCAGAACGTCTTTTCCTTTTTCTTGAGGAATATATGTCTATTAGCTGACAAGTTAATGCTATACGGAATGTTAGCTGGTCTAAACTTCTGTTTCTTTTGTTCACTTGCCACAGTATGAAACTATTTATGTTGGCAAGTTCAATAAGAAAATAAAAGATACGATGCCCCCATTTTACAAACTTTCTTCTAATTTAGTATTTTTCTTTCCTTTGATTGCAGCGATTAACCCCTCCCATGACATCGTTTTATAAAGCGACCGCTTTTGGACTAGTACTTCTTTTTGTCTGATTTACAGAAGTCATATTCGCTGGATTATGTGCAGTTGCAGAAAACTAAAGCGGGAATTAGTTTTCCGATTGGTATAATGGTAAGACTAATATAATATAATGAGTTTTGCACTATTCACAGGTGTATTTTGTAAGATCATATAGATGGGAAGTAATCTCTTTACAAGGTCTTTTCTTTTAAGATATCCGACTACTTTAAAATTGTGAATTTTGCCAAAAGTTGACAATATTTTAATGCTTTTATTTTATAGGCTATCTTATTAGCTTTATAAAAAATACCAAGTTTATTATTTTCTGTTTTACTAGAACAAAACTACAAGTATTTTAGTAAAAGCAGATGCCATTATTTTAAGCACGATGTCATACTTTAAAACGCATTTTACTCGAAATGTGTTTGTTTTTTTAAAAAATGCTCAAAAGGTTTTAAAAATAATTAACTAAAATTTTTTTGTATGTTCTGTATAATAATAGAAGTGTTTTAACATTCAGATTTATCAATCACTGTTTTACTATAAAATATACAGTCCCTTGAGTTAATATAATCACTGTTTTTTTAAGCAATTTCATAAAGTGCTCTCGTTTTTGTAAAAACTAAAATATGTCTTCCAAAATGAATAACATAGCAATACATCAGAATTGAAAATTTTAATATTTGTTTATTAAAATTTGGTACAGAAGGGACCTGTTTATGCTATTTTTTGTAAATTTTTATCAATTTTTTCCCATTTTAGTAATAATAATTTCTTTTTAAATTCTTAATTTTAGCATATTTTTCTTAAAATATACTAAACAAATCTAAAATGCACAAAAAAATCATCACACCTCCAATATTTTTTTTAAAAAAGTTACCACAAGTAGTCGGATACCTTAATGAAAACATCACTTAAAGTACTAAAATATCTTTAAAAAAACTAAACAGTGTAAATGAGATTACCAAATTCGCGATTATCCCTTTCCTATTCCTTGAATACAATAAAAGTATTCATAGTCTTAGTCTTAATTATTTGATAAAAAATATTGTTTCGATTATTAAAAAAAGAATACGGAGATAATTTTCAGGTTATCCCACATAACTGTATTGTTGTGTTCGCTTAATCTTAAAAGAGGTATAAGAAAGCGCAAAATGATTTAGCAGACGTAATGCGTTTCTAGAAAAGGAATGTAAGAAACTTAAAGCTTTTTAACGACCTATTTCTAAAAGTAAGACTTTTATATGGAAGTTCCTGTAAAAAATAATATTTAACCTAAAATTAATTACAAGTTTATTTACAATTTTATTGGTAGTTATTCCTGTTAATTGCATTCTGTTAACAAGTAATTGTTCTAAGTTAAAAGTGAATCTTCTTTAAAAAATTTAAGAGCATTCTGTATCTTTACTATTTTATAAAATAAATATTTTATTAAAACGTGAATTTTTGATTCAACAGAAAAATTTTTTTATTCGGTATTAATATTAAGAGCAATTTTAAAAAATATTTTATTAAGAGATTCAAAATAAATTTTTTAAAATGCAATGAATCTCATTATTTTTCACCTTAACTCTTTTTAGTGCAATTTATCGTTCAGAATTACCCACATGAAAATTAAAAAAAAGTTTCAACTGACATTCAAATATTCTTATATAAAAAAAGGATTTTATTTCCCCCCAAAAAAAGCAAGTTTAATTCACATATTTCACCATTCTTTAAAAAAATGCACTCATAAACATCTTAGAAATATTCTGTTTACATCAATGTTTGTGTTCAAATGTGGAAAAGTAAAAAGAGCACTTAATTCTAAGCCTTCATAGAAGATGCGGAAAAATCTTTATTCTATGTAAACAAAGCGAAGGTTTGTATAACATTGAATTATTTTACGCTTCCTTGCACGTTGGTTACTAAATTCATGTTTATTTTTCGCTTCACTCAACAGCATGTATTTTTCATTAAAAATTCTTACATAAGGGCTAAGTTACATGTTTAAGGGAGACAGGTTTTTTTTCTTTGCGTTCTAAAAACGCAATATATATGTTCTTTTTTTTTCAAAATCATAGCAAAATGTTTTATTAGTGTATGCAAGCGAAAAATAAAACAGTTGGCATAGGATAAATGTGTACAAATAAAACTTAAATATGCTTTGAAATTTGATTTTTAAAAAAAAATTTTCACTGCTGAGGGGCAATTTATTAAATTTTAAGATAGTGAAAATAACTACAGTGAAAATCGTTTAACATGAAACTGACGGGGACTGAAATATATTTTTTGTGTTAAGAGAGTACCGTGTTAAAAAATATTAAAAAGTATATATTTAAAAAAATTTATTAAGATAAAAAGCATATATTTATAAAAATTTAAGTTTATGAGAATACATTTTAATTACATAGATATGTATATATGCATGTCTTTAATAAAAATCAATGAAACAGATACATTCACAATAAATTAAGGAAATTTAATATATAAAATTTTCAAGCTTTTTGTAAAACTAAACGTTTATTGAGTTTTAGGAAAATAATATGATATTTTCTTTACATTGTCTTTTTAAGCATCAAATTGTCAACAAATTGTTCTATGTCGTCTATTTTTTTATTAATTTAACCACTGGAATGTGCGTCTAAGTAATTGCGCATTTTTTCATGATGTTTCTTATTTCGGATGACGTGGGAACAGGATTTGCATTGTTCATTTCATTTCATCAGCGGAATATGAGTCAACGATATTTTTTGCTGTGAACAAATTCCAAATTATCTTTGTCTGTCATAATTGTGACTGTGCACACATTATCATCATCTACTGCAATGAATTCTTCCGATGATACGGTATTACAGTCCAATAATACAGAAACTTTTTCAAGCATTTCATTACTGATCTGGTGTTTTCTGTATTTCGTTCATTTCCAGAAGGGAATTTTTTTTCGTGTTAAGCGATTTTCGTTTTGTGTTAAGAGAAAAAAATCAATTTTTTTTAGGATCGTTGCATTTTGGGGGGGGGGGTAACCAATATTTCGTCTTGAGCGTTTTCGTGTTAAACGTATTTTGCTGTTTATTAAATTATATACAAAGTCATATTTATGGTGTTATTGATAGCCACAATACGTCAAGAAAAAGTTATATTAAAAGGGAATTTATAGTTGCAAATCAGTTTAAGTAAAGAATAAATTTTATAACAATTTATATAGTTTATATAAAAATCCTTAGCGTCATTAGAAACCACTTAACTTAGAAACCACGTAGCTATAACTCAAGAATTTCAGAAACTTTGCTGCGGTTTTTTCAAAATTATTTGTTATTGTTGTTTTGTGTTAAAAAAGATCTTATACAATCAATGCCGTAATGTTTCTACACAAAGATCATTGTCGTCAAACTTGAATTAACGAGGATTATACCTGAGCTTGTAAAATAATATCTCTGTGCAGAAGACCAGCGACAAATCAACCACGCCACCCAGCGGGCCTTTTATTATATTATTATTATAAACTGTATTTTACGTAGTGTATTACAGATAAACAAAATTCATTTAAACTTATTTTATTGCTATTGTGCAGCCAAATTTTAAAATTGTTAAAACTGTACCACAATAAAAAAAAAAAATTTAGAATCATTGCCTTAAAATAACATTTTGAAGAACTAGTTTTATTAATACCATTTCCCGATGTCTAGTATTGTAATGTTTGCAGACATATGGAGAAAATGGCATCATTAAACTGAATCTATGATTGGTTAAGAGTCCACTGCATTTGACATTGCTATTAATCGCAGCTGTAATGAATTAGTAAAGTCTTCGGTAATGCACTCTCATCAGAAATTAATGTGCACAAAAAGACTGTTCACACTATCTTCTAGTGGATTATATTATCCGGTTAGATAAGTGTTAGCTCTTGCATCTCTGGATTTATACTAGTTTAATTAAGTTTTCTTTGTCAGACTTATTGCCGGGTTAATCGAGGCATATTGGTTTGAATTATTGTATAGTTTTATAACTAATAAGCTACTTTAATCAGGGAAACTTCAGTACAAGTGATAAATGTTTTAACATTTGGATGCTTGAATGAGTTGTTAAAGTGCTATTGGCGAAGGACCTCGTAATCTTGAAACATGGTCCAGTGACAGGAACGACACCTGAGCTCGCTTTAAGATTGAAAACACCATGTGTTTATGGAAAAGTTGCATTATATAAAGAGAAACAATATAAAGTTACAGTGTAAATTCTATATCGGCTTGTGTACCATTCGGATCATTTAATTTTGTCGACAGCTTCGTAATGGCGGCACGAAGCGTTGTTCGATTGCGTTTCAGGATTGAAAGTTTTTCTGTTGTAGACATCGTAATTCGGGTTCGTAATTAAAGCTTGAATTATAACATTTAAAGTATGACTCACCCAAATATGTTATTGGAACCATATATTCCAATTTGCAAGTATTGAATTAGACTGAATTGAACTTTATTAACAGATGGGTTTTTTTACTACTGTTGCCAAAAAAGGGCAGTTTAACTTTACATTTAGTCTCGTTCCCATTAGTTACCTTCTGCAGTAGAAGCCATGAAATTGATAACAGAAATAGCACAACAGAAATAAGATTTATCTTCTGGCATAACATAAAGAGCAACTTATTTTCTTTTACTTCTTTCTCTAATTTATTTATTCTATTAATAGATACGTTATTCATCTATAATCTATGCAATCAAATTATTAAACTAATTATTTAAACAAAAGTAAAAGCAGCAAGTATTTATAACTGATCAGTTTAAACTTGTTAATTTCTTCAAGGACAATTACAGTTTTACATTTTCAAAAGTGCCGTTTATTGTCCTTAGTCTTAGCATATTTCTTCTCTCGGGTATATAGCATATTTTAGCGTATGCTTATTAAGTAATTAATGTTACAACACACCTTTATTTTTAATAAAAGACTTGAGGCCTTTTTTGTCTCTGACCAGTTTATTCAATCTTTGTTCTATCAATATCAAAATAAAACAATTCTATGGAGTGGTATAACTTAACCTGACTCTATCAAATGAGAATAAACATAAGGTTTCATTTATTTTGCGAACTCTAAAATCAATCCACTAATAATTACTCTGAAATCTTGTTTTATGAATAACTTTCAATAAAGCTCCTGTGGCGTGACATTTTTTCTCTCTCCCTCTCTCTGTGATTTTCTCATTTTGCCCTTCCTCCTATTTTTCATTCGCTACACTTTTGTTTAAATAGCATTACTCAATTGCATACATCACGCTTCCTTCATAAAATGAGGTTTTTATATCAAACAACTTAATTAAATAGTTCCAGATGTTAGTTAAGGGAACTGCGCGTGAAAACCAGTTTCTATATTACATGATATGAAAGAAAATAAAAAAGGGAAGAAGCTAGATTAATATTTCATAATGAGAATATTAACTTGCGGTACTAAAAATGCTTTTGAAGTTAAATATGAGTAAAAACACTTTTATTACTGTAGCTTACTGCATATATTTGCTAAATAATGAAGAGGTATATATGGATTTATATATAATTAGTGCTGAAAATAAACTCCCGAAAAGGAACATATGTTGCTTGTCTAAAGCTGGTTTAACTGAAATGAATGAATCATATTCTTTATTTTAATATCACATCGTTCAAAATTTTGTAAATATCTCACTGTTCAAATTTTCCCTCCAATTTATAAATTTATTTTATCAGTGAATTGATATTTGTTTCATTATGTTTGTCACATAGCTCTTCATTTTTGCATTTTATTTAGATTCTTTTCTCAGCATATTATTCATATGCTTATTTTATTTTCTCCGTCTTATTTATTTATTTTTTATTTATCATATTTATTATTAAACTATACTCAGTGGCGCAACAGCCCCCAAGGGTCAAAGACTACTGTGCCCAACTCAGTTTATGATGCTTTGGGCACTGAGGTTCATTAGCAGATGTTCAAGGTCAAGTGGCCAGTCTGACGCGAAACCCTCTTTGTTTAATTCCCAAGCAAGCTTGGTTTTTTCCTTTTATCAACCCACTGAAGGGATGAAAGGCTGTCGACCTTGCCCAGCCCGGGGGTTGAACTCGAACCTTCAAAACCTTCAGAAAATCTGAATTTTTTTAAACAAATATTTTTATAACTGCAAATAAATATGTTTTTCTAAAATGTCTTTAATCTTTTAATCTATTATACAAATTATACGAAATGTTTATTTATATTTTATAGAAAGTACTTTTAAAATTGAGTTACAAGAGGGGGTGGAAAGATTTACAATCAGGCTTTCATTCGTTTCTTATTTAAAATTAAATAGATAGCATTTGATTATCAAATGTCAAACACACAAACCTTATTATATTAAAAACTAAGCAAATAATTAAGTAAGATTAAATTGGTAAGTATTTGATATTTTACAAAGAATTTTGTATACACAAATTATGTAATTACGCTTAATCTTATTTGTAATGCAAATAGTGATAAAAATAATAAAAGCGATAGACACACCCTTATTCAAAATGCCTCAATTCATGTGACGTCATAGTCACATGATAACAGTAAAAAGTCATATCACTACCATGATATGACTGTTTTTAGCCAATCCGTTCAAAACCTCATGTGAGGTCATAGCCGCTCGATAAAAGCAATTATATGGTTGCAACTAATTAGTTAATGTGCTTCATTGTTGCCAACATTTGCTCTTTGCAGAAACTTTCTCATAAAAGTACATCTTTGTCAACAACAATAAAGCAAAAAATATACAAAATGCATTTTATTTAAAAGTACATGCATAAAATGAGATTTTAATTTCAATTTTAAAATCTTTTTGAAGAATTGTTTTTTTTTTGTATAACATTTGTTGTTGTTGCTTATGCCACCTGATCGACAGTAACATCAGATCAAGGTCCACGAAATTCATCGCGGTTAAGGGCTAGAATTTTACGCCTGTCGTTAGCCTAAGCTTATTTTTAAGCTATATTTTTTTAAAAACAGAATACAATATAAACTAGGCATCAAATTAACTCATTAAATTCATCAAAAAAATTACCTTTCTTTTTTTTTATAACAATAGTAAGAAAAATGTGTGTAAGGAATGCTGTAAAATCCTGTAATGTTCATGTTCAAAGAATCAAATATTAAAAATTACTCAGATAAAACTTTAGCATTTTAAATGGAAAATGTTGTGAATCGTTGATAGCAGGTGTTGATAAAGTAGGAAAAACGTAATTAAGAAGGCTTCTAAATAATCTAAAATTTAAAATTTTCAATTTAAAAACTGAAAAATGTAGAACAGACCTATTAATTATCGTATGGTTTTATATTGTGTTAAAAATATTATTTTGAGTAAATCATAGATGAAAATACCTTTATTTGCAATTTTTTCAAAATACAAATTTCTCAATTTTTAGTGATTCCGGTGCACTTTTCTTAAAATCTACGTTACCAATTGTGCTAATATTTTACACATTATAAAAATCCCAAATTTTCAATAAAGTAATTTTTTTTTCAAATAAAAATTCACAAATTTTAGATATAACACAATTTATGCATAAAATTTAAATCACAAAATGTAAAATTTTTTGTATTTATGTATTTTTTGAAATTCTAGCCAGCATACCCTTTCTTCGCACGGGTGAATTGAAAAATTAAATAACACAGATTGAAGGAGAAAGAAGTTTTTAATGGGTTAATTGTACATGAATTGCAAATTAAACAAAACAGAAAAGTTTTTGCATATCTCAGCTGAACAAAACAAAGAAACTATTTCTTAAAATTTATGTCTGTAGATCTAATGAAGATAAAAAGGACTTTTTTTTTTATTTCTGACGCTCCGTAACTCTCTTGTGGGCCGATTTTTGAAAACATCTTCCTAAGCTGATCTCTACTCAGCAAAAGTTACACATTGTTACAAATTTTGTATAATGAAAGCTTAAAATAGAGAAAATAATTTATATCTGGATGTGTAATATGTTAATATTACTTTATGTTGTATTTATTTTATGTTAAAATTGTAATATTTGCAAGCAACGCCATTTCTTACATTATAATGGCAATTCAATGAAAATATAGCGAAATGTTGGCGATAGAACCATGTTGGCATCATTTTTGGCGACGACATTGGCAACTAGGCGATTGACTGAACGGTACAGAAGTTGATATGCTGTAGTACCACCTAGTGGGGAGCTTCAACAAAGAGGATAGCACAAAAACCTTCTCCACAAAAAAAATACATGTACATGCTAATTTTCATAGTGATCGGTTTAACGTGATGGAGTGAAGCGAGGTCATATACACAAACATCCTTTCTGTATATACAGGGTGTTTCATAAATGATGGGAGTAACTTTAAGGGGTGATAGTACACATCAAGACGAGTAATAGTAAATAGGAAACCAAGTGTCCAAACGTCTTCCGAAGGAGAAAGGCGCCATCAAAGTTTAGGGTCCTAAATTTCAAATGATGATAAAAAACGGGAAAATGGATCGATTCATTTGCGGTTTTCACTAAAATCATTCTTTAAATAAGTATTTTCATTAAAAAAAGTTTTAAAGACAAAGTTAAAAAAATGCCGTTAGAGGGCGCTCTAGACTTTGGAGTACCGAACAACTACCTTTTACCAGTATTTTTTTTATTTTGTTAAATGTTTACAAAAGCTTAGATTTTAACTTGAATTTTGAGCGCAAAATTGAAACCATCGGGAGCGGTTAAGTGGCGCAAATGTAACCGCGTTTAGGGAGGAAAAATTGAAATGCTCGAATGTAATGATCAAAATAAAAAACGATAAAGCAAACTTTAAGAGGCGATAGTACAACACCAAAACAAGTAACATTCATCAAAGAAATCATACTCGTAATTTTAACCGAAGGTGATAGAGGGCGCTGAAACAGATTTCGTTTTAAGAGACAAAAAGGAAACAAAGAACATTTACGTTATAAAAAAAAGTTTAATTAGAAATGATTACAATATCTGTTCGAAACACTGACCATTAGAGGCGATGCATGCGGTACAACGGCGAAGAAGGATTCACGAACCCTCTGAAACACGCCAGGAGTATCGCGCACCTCTCCTGCAGCTGCCGAAAGTCTGGCGACGAGTTCTTCTGCAGTTTCGATAGGAGTCTCATACATAAGACTCTTCAAGTGTCCCCACAAAAAGAAATCCAGGCATGAAAGATCGGGCGATCGTGCTGGCCAAGGGACAGGACCACTTCGCCCAATCCATTGATTTGGAAAGGTTGCGTTTAGATAATTTCGCACCTCTGGCGCAAAATGAGCTGGTGCTCCATCCTGCTGGAACCACATTACTCCCCGGATACGAGGGGGAACATCTGTTATCATTTCGGCAGCACCTGTTGCAGAAAGGTAAGATATTTTTTTCCATCCAGGCGTTCTGGCAGAAGATAAGGTCCAAGTAGATGGTCACCAATTATTCCTGCCCAAACATTTATGGAAAATCGTCGCTGATATGCATGTGTAGAAGACGCATGTGGATTTACATCTGCCCATTGGTGGGAATTGTGGGTGTTAAATGTACCGTCACGTGTAAATGTACATTCATCTGTAAAAAGCACAGTTGCACCAAAATCGGGATTTAGGGTGTGCTTCTGCAGATAACAGCGAGCAAAATCCATTCGACGAGGAAAATCCCTTTCAGTCAGTTCTGGACTCGTTGGACATGAAAAGGATGCATACTTTCATCCTTTAGTACTCGCCATGTCGTGGAGGGTGATACTTCAATTTGACTAGCCACTGCTCGCGTGCTTGTATTTGGATGATCAGTCACCATATCCAGAATTTTTTCTTCCACGGCTACCGTTCTGTTAGACTTCGCACAGCCTGCATTTGAACGTGCACCAAAAAAGGATCCTGTCTCACACAACTGTCTGTGCAAGCGCACAAATGTTTTATCATTGGGCAACCGCCTGTTGGGAAACTTTTTTCCGTATAATCGTCACGCCTCTGCACTATTCCCATTTGCAGTTCCGTAGATGAAGTGCATATCAGCCTTTTCTTGATTAGTGAAGGGCAACATCTTTCGTTACGTTTGTTCGCGTGATTTACACTTGCACACTCGGGTCAATGGCTTTTATCTTAATAACAATTTGCATATGCGTTCTTCTTCTTCCCCATATCACAATTTCATGTTCTTCTTCCAGAATCTTGCAGCTAAAACGCTTGCATGGATAAAATTTGAAGATGCTCTAGCACGTTTGCGTTTGAATTCAAATCATGCATTTTCTAATCGAAGTTGATTGTTTTTATGTTGTACTATCGCTCTTAAAGTTTGCTTTATCGTTTTTTTATTTTGATCATTACATACGAGCATTTCAATTTTTTCCTCCCTAAACGCGGTTACATTTGCGCCACTTAACCGCTCCCGATGGTTTCAATTTTGCGCTCAAAATTCAAGTTAAAATCTAAGCTTTTGTAAACATTTAACAAAATAAAAAAAATACTGGTAAAAGGTAGTTGTTCGGTACTCCAAAGTCTAGAGCGCCCTCTAACGGCATTTTTTTAACTTTGTCTTTAAAACTTTTTTTAATGAAAATACTAATTTAAAGAATGATTTTAGTGAAAACCGCAAATGAATCGATCCATTTTCCCGTTTTTTATCATCATTTGAAATTTAGGACCCTAAACTTTGATGGCTCCTTTCTCCTTCGGAAGACGTTTGGGACACTTGGTTTCCTATTTACTATTACTCGTCTTGATGTGTACTATCACCTCTTAAAGTTACTCCCATCATTTATGAAACACCCTGTA
>BMAO01003189.1:0-114786 GCA_019973975.1 Trichonephila clavata | reverse complement strand
GGTAAAATCATTAGCCCGGCATTCACTCGCGTAAAAAAAACGACCTTAATTTCTCGCGCAGAGTATGTCATACCCAATGGTGTTTACATTGTGTTTTTACCGTAAAATTTGTATACACAGGTTAAAAAGGAAGAAAAGTAGGAAATACAATATGTTTATTACATTTTCACTCGTAAATTTAGTTTTCCTGTTCTATTATAAGGACATTCAGGGCATTGTTTATACATTCCTTTAATCTCGTCGTGAGTGAGAGCGATGTTTTCACTGGATCTTATTTTTTTAAATCTATATGTTTCCCAAACTAAACATATAGGAGTACACTTTTCTATTCTTCATGTAATTAAATTTTGGACTTTCTTTTTTTATTTTCTCTTATTTTGTTATAGTAATAGTTTTTTTTAAAAAAAAGTTCATCAGAAAGTGAATAAGATGTGTACCAGTTTTGTCTCCTTTGAAATTACGTTCTTCTCAAATTTTATTGTATCTCTGCATATAAAGCATTTATTTTGAACAGCGTCTCTTTTTTCTAAATCTGGATTGATTTTAGTGGAGGAATCATACTGGATGTTATACCCTTTATCTCAGTTGATTTTTCCTCATCATAACGGTGAGGAGAATTCCTTCATCCGAAAGTACTGTTTACTATTTCTATTAAATACTGTATCTATTAAATTACTTAAATATCACATTTCTTCATGATAACTACAATAATACGCCATAGTATAAAGAAATATTTAAAACGTGTTCATGCATTCAGAACTGTAACGGTGATTCACGCGCAGAGTATGACATACCCGAAGAGGTCATGTACAAAAAATATATATTTAAAAGTCGCCTACAAGCTAAGGCCCCTAAAAAGATATGACCTTAAAGTCAGCTACACGAGAAACTATCCATTTTCTAAAAAATGGTTTAGAAGGAACGTTTAATAAAGTTAGACGCGCGGTGGGTATGACACACCCTGTGCGGGAAGTGCCGGGTTAATCCATTGTCTATGTCGACTAATACATTGTTATCTAAAATCCAAAAAAAAAAAAAAAACTCCAACTGTGCAAGTAAATATCTCTCTGATGTTTCAAAAATGTAAACATCACATTTCAAAAGTTAAAAAAAAAATTTAAACATATGAAATTGAAGAAACTTGGTCTTATTCGGACCTCAAAGAAGACTTTCTTCCTTTCTGAATTCGTTCTTTTCTGAACGACTAGAGAAACATTTGAATTTTTTTGTGGAGAAGCACACATACAACGCTAGTATCAACTGCACACTAATACGTACATTTGTAGTTTTTCATAAAAAAATGAGCTTTTTAATTGCTGATATGTATTTAAAGTAACACTACCTTTAATAGTAAAAAGTGCGAATTAGATTTTTTAAAGCTGGAACTGACAGAAAAGTATGTTTCAAATGAATGTTTGTAATTTTTCTTTCAATTTTTGTACTATCAACTAACATCTGTAAATCGTTTTGGATGAATTTGAATAAATATTTTAACGATATTTACTGAACCTAATCCAATTATGACTTCATAAGATCAATTTTGTTTGATAAAAGCGTATCTGATTTTCTTAACTGTAAGTTAAAGTGTCAACTTGAACTTAAATGCATAAAAGTTAAAAAGCAAGCCTCAATGATTGGCATTGCTTTTGCTTAGAAATCCTTCCTAAATAGACACCACAACCTGAGTAATTTCCAGCAAACAGTGTAGCAACAAGACTTTCAAAAAAAAAATGGAAGCTTAAGGTATTTGACTACTCTAAAATCGTTAATTGTGCAAAAAAATTGGCAAATGTTTTTATGAATTTATTTTATAGTTCATCTTATTATCTTTATATAAATTACAAGTTTATTATTTCCCATTCATTAGAACAACAACTACAAGAGTTTTATTTAAAAGCAGATGTCATTACTTTAAGCAAGATATCATACTTTAAAATGCGTTTTACTCAAAATGTGTTTTTTAGAAAATGCTCAAATGGGGAGTGTGATTGCTCAATAAGCTTCGAAAATAATTAATTGAGATTTTTGGTGTATGTCCTGTATAATTGTAGAAGTGATTTAACTCTAAGATTTATCAATCACTGCTTTTTTAAAGCAATTTCATATATTGAGTAAGATAAAGTGCTCTAGATTTTCTAAAAATTAAAATATCTCGTATTCTGAAGGTCATAAAAATGAATAACAAAGTAACACATTAAAATTTAAATTTCAGAATTTGTTCCTAAACTTTTGGTGCAGATTGCTCACCATTTATGTAATTTCTTGTATATGTTTACCCACTTTTTCCCATTTTAGTAATGATAATCTCTTTTACTCTTTTTAACTTTAGTATATATATATTTTTTTAAATGCACTAAATAAACCTAAAAAACACAAAAAATCCCCATATCTCCATTTTTTTTAAAAAAATTGTCGCGTGTAATCGAATATCTTATTTCCTACTGAAAACTTTTTTTTTCTTTTTAATGCGATGTCCTGTTACTTCTGGAAGAAACTTGTTAATTTTCGTTTCAGAATCGGAAAAATCAACAATACTTATTTCTTTTTAAATGTTGTGTATCTGTTTGCATCGATTGAGATCGAAACTACGTCACTCACAAAATTCAGCCCGTAGGAATTGTGATCAGATACACTTTAATAAATTTAGTCTTGTCTGCCACTGTGCCAGCATTGAGAAAGTGATAATTCAATGTTTATAACCACTTCCCGGGGGTGCCATTCTTTTTAAGGAATCATTTTTATAACTAAATGGAGAATTTTCGTTTTTAATAAGACATCATCTTTAATATTATTTCAAACATCCTTATTACTTATAAAAATAGGTTCACTAAGTCACAAAATAATTTCAAGAAACATATAACTCACCAAAGATCCCGTGCTAATTGGGAGTGTTGACAATACGTACACGTTATAAGTAAATAATTTCTGGAACTCGTGTATTTTCAATCAACACTGTGAAAGGCAATATTTCACTGAAAAAAGAAATTAAAGAATACAGATAGTTTTTTAAATTCATATTTTGATCTATTATAATGAATATTCCACTATAGCGTTTAGCTTAAACCGCTAAAAGAAATCTTGGAGGAGCCGGAATCATGTAAAAAGTCGCATCCCTTTATGACAGTGTTTCTCAAACTTTCAATCCTAGAGACCCAATACTCAATCATAACTTTCATCACGCCCCCTCCATACGATAACAATGTATCGAATTCGATAATGCGATATTTAGATGCTAAAGCTACAATACTTAAGTGCGGCCGGCGTATACAAACGTTTCGCTCAGCCAGTGCGTAAATTGTCTCGGACGTATATATACGTCTTTTCGAAATACACATTTTCTTTTAATGCTATCTATAAAACTATCCTGATGGTTTTTGAAAAAAGAAACTTTGACAGTGTTTACGAAAGTTTTACTTATTTCAGAGGATTTGCTTATTCACATCACCTTTCTTCTCCCTTAAAAATTACATACATGTGCATACTGGCAAAACGGTGGCATTGGGGACGGAATCAGTATATTTTAATCCGCAGTTAAGTGATTAATTATAAAACGTACATAGTATGAAGATGAATGTTAATTTTTGCACGTAATTTAATATACGACAAGCCCATGGGATTACTGGTAATTATAAAACTTGTCCTTAACTTGTTAAATAAATTATAAAATAAATTGTGCAGTGCAGATACATTTATAAGTGTATTATATCAGTGAAAATGTTGTTTTATTTATTTGTTTTTTATAATACCAGAGTGCATATTTTTTTATTGTTTACTTTCACAATAAATTAATAATTTTTCAAAAAAAATCTTATGTTTCTGACTTTTCAAGGTACTTGCACCTAGGGTTATCATGTCTTCCTAGGAAGGCGCACCCCACAGTTTGAGAAGCGCTACTTTATAAGATAAACATCAATCTAACAACTTTTTAACTTCATTTACACATATATTTCAAGTATGTTTGGTAGAACATACATGAGAATAAAATTTAGTTATGATCTTAGAATGAAATTGAAAAATAATTATGAATGAAACCCTTAAATAAAAAAATAAATATTATTTTAACAGAGAAAAAAATAAATTTTTTCCCTCAAGTTTTAAAAAAAGTGGATATAAAAAGGATTTGCGGTAAGAACATTAACAATTTTTGATTAATTTAAAAAACAATTGTAAGTATTTTTAATGATCTCAAAAACCTTTTTAATTGTTCATATTTAATATGAATTTCAATTGCTTATATTTCACTTCTAATTAAAAAAAAATAAGATGGAACTAAGATTTGAAAAACTTATGTAACAAAAACACACAGTTAAAATTTATTTTTTCTCTCGGTCATTATTTGAAATACGTATACTGTACATTTTTTATGCGCAATTTATTTTAACATGAAAAAAAATTAGGTACTCTGATTTTTTTAAATTAATTTGATTTTCTTATATATATTTAAAGTAATATATTTGCATTAAAATGTGCTGGTGATTAATCAATTATTATTGTTGTTTGTTTTTGGCTTTATATACATGAAATATATGTATACGTTTTAATTAAAAATCAACAAGTTATAAAAATGCAAGGCTTTGAAAAACAAATTTCTTAATTTCTAGAAAACTGTTTGAAAATATAGTATTTATCTTAGGATTTCTACTTTATGTAGCTTAGTTATTGTATTTTGAAGAAATCTTGTTTTTTATTTCTAGTGTATTGCAGATTGGGGTTTTACCTTTGCAGACCTAGTACATTCCCCGGAAGTTGGTATCTCTTTCATAGTGCCGCACCATATAGGCGAATACCAATCACCGCAGATAATTTTAACGCCCAATTTTAACGGCACTTCAGCTGTGAAGATGCGAGCTTGCCCAAGAATTTAATTTTGCCGAGAGCACCCAAGCGAAACAGATACTCTAGGGATCTTTTACATGTCATATAATTATACGAAATGACTGCTGTCGATTTTCTGCATCGTGAAAATCGACCGACTTCAGCCGAGGTTGAGCCCGCAACCTTGGGTGTGCAAGGCCAACTACAAGCCAACCACGCCCGCCCAGCCGGCTTTTGCAGAAATCTTACATCCAATTATTTTCAAAATATAAGTAAAACGCTACTGAATACAAAAAAAAGCAGCTCAATTGAAGGAAAGGGACATACAACATTAAAAATAATGTCCTTTTTTATACCAATGTTATTCAAAAACTAGAACTGTATCTTGAATTATTAGTAATATTTATTTGTCTTAGGAATTCAGCTTTACATTTTTTTTCAAGTCTAGTCATTAAAAATACCGCCTTGTTTAAATTCGAATAACAGATGGGTCTTCAATTACTTTATTAAGAAAATAAAAGAGCGCTTAGAACGTTTCATGTTACTGTTTGTCCTTCGTTGTTCTTTTTATACTTTGTAAAAGTCATATTTGTGAACAATTTTTACTGTAGAAAATTAAATAAACGACTAGAATATTTTTGTCTCTAATCTGAATTTTAATTTGAAGAAGGTTTCCAATATATTGAAGAAGAAATGCAAATAACTATTTTTGAAATGCAACTCAAACGTAAAAAATAAATAATAAGAGTTCAAGAATAGGAATTAAATACTTTTCTACAAAAAGAAAGAAATCGGTAATCAAAAGTTACCCTTTTAGATAAAATTAGTGGATAAATGTGAAAATAAATTATTCTGACAAAATAAATTATAAAGGATACTGATAATTACAATTAGTATGCCAGCATAAGGGTTTTTATTATCCTTGTATTAATTTTTCGATAAGCACCATTCGCATTTTTCAAAGAGGAATGCACGCACAGCATGCAATTGAGATGAATACGTGCATTGTGTTTATTTCTTGATACTGTTGATTATCCCTTTAACATTTATTTTATAGTTCCTCAATATTTCTTTCTGTTAAGATAACTTCTACAATGAACAAAATTTATAGTCTTTTTCTATATAGTGCAAGCATGTTTTTTCCGTAAGAACAATGTGATAAGCATGCGCTTGCAGCTTATCGTTTTTTATTTCAAAGGGATTTTTGATTTTCTTTTTTTATTTCTATAAAATTTGTATTGCAACATAAAATTTAATTTGTCGCTAAAATCTAAGGAGATTACGATTTTTTTATTGAAAAAAATGTCGTTATTCAATGAGTTATTTGTAAAACTTTTATTATTTTTCAGTATATATATGAAAAAATTATTAATAAATAATATAAATAAATTGCACAAAAAACTTCTAAAATCTTGAGGGTTTCTGGTGTTTTTTTTTTGTTACTTAAAATGTTTTTTATATTTCTTATTTTTATTCAAAACAGTAGAAAAATTATCCTTCCACTCAACTATTACATTGAATTACAGAAGTAAGTGAATGAAACAGAAAATACAAAAACAAAAAGACTGATTATAAATTAAAAGTCCCAAAATCAGAAAAATGTAGTTACTAAATAAAATCAATGAAGTTACGAAGTATTAACAGTTATTCTAGAGACAAGCTAAAAAAATGAATTAATTTCAGAATACGCATGTTTGATTCCCAATTTTTTTCTTTCTTAACTTAGAAACAAAATAAAAAGATGCGCAATTCTTTCCTCACCAGTAGCACTATAACCACAAATCAAACCGTTTGGGAAGGCGTGGTCTATATCTGTGGAGGTACACTTAAAAATTATCATGACCATTAATTAATTAAGTGATTTTAAGGGGACACATTACGATTCAATACACAAAAATCGGTCAAAAAATCAAATGTAATTTTTTTAGTCTAAATTATTCATAATGTATTTTTTTATAACCTAAAAAAATTGGAAAGCTCTAAAATTATAAAACTAAGAATTATGATAGATCTAACATTCGTTTTTATTCACATCCCTTGACAAATCAAAACTTTAAACTTACTTATCTCGGAGAGATAAAATAACTAGTTTGTCCTCATTTTAAATACTAAGGCTTTTTTTCTATTGTGCCTAATACTTTGATTTTTTTTTTACTTATTGCTAATAGTATACGTATCAAAAGTTGGTATGCATTTTTGATTCAAAGCAATACTTATAATTGAACTTAGAGTTTATATATTTTTAAGGAATTTTTAAAAAGCCTTTATATAAAGAAGTATTGTACGAATACCAATCATGTTATCGCAAAACTCATACCAACTTTTGCCATACATAGTTTGACGTACTTGTAAATCAAATTCTATGTGTGTACGTTAATTTTTGTAGGAGGAGTAACATTTTAAAATCACTTCATAAGTTTCAAGTTTTTCCCTTAAAAAATTAAATGGTTAGATTTCTATGAAATTTTGAGCACAAAATCTGTTTTTCATCATACATACACATATGACACAACCAAAAAAAAATTTGAAACCCTTAAATTAAAAATTTTTACGTAAATCATACCATGTCCTTGTAAATATTATTTTATGAAAAATATTTGAGATACGGTTGCAGAAAAATAAGCAGATTGTGTTTATACAGAGTTCCTGAGATTTAAAGCATTTTGTTCCGCTTATTTTCAAATAGAAATATTTAGGATTATTAACTGAGAAACTAATACCGCATTCGTGTTCAAACTTACTTAGCCAAGAAATCTGACATTCCGTTTCTAATAATTATGCCCACGCGCTTGTGTTCAGTGATATGCACAAGGGATAGCAACTTTAATCATTGATGGGCACTACAAGACAGTTGAAAGATGAACAATTACAGACGAAAACTGGCCAAGACTAATTAAATAAAAAAATACCATGAGGTCAAAAGGAATAAACCTGAAGATGTCTGGTCAAGAGGAATTGAAGAGCATTCTTCACACAAACAAAAATTGAATTTAAGGCAGAAGTCCAAAAAAGTTAATATTAAGGTAGAAAAAATTAAAGCATGTAAGCAACTGATTCCAGAACTTCGAGAATTATCTAGAAACACATCAAACTATGATTATATCAAAGACGCAAATTCTTACATTTCATCTCATATTTACCTGAAACGTACCAAATTCTTGGATGTATTCAAGACTAACTATATGTTTCTTCCAAGAGTAATTATGCGGCAGTGGCAACCTAGTGGTCAAGGTCACGAACTCATGATCGTGAGTTCAATCTAAGCACCACTGAAGACCCGCTGTGTTGAGGGGCTGATGCACATTAAATCTGCTTTGAATTAAATTCCTGATGTTGGCATAGTATGGAAGTTAGAAGAAAACGGCGACAGCTCAGCTGTCGTGTCTTTGAAACTTGCCCCTAGTTTAAAATTACGAGGTTCGGCGCCAATAGCGTTCGTGTTGCTTTCTGGGTGACATTAATGGATACTCATTTAACTTACGGTAACATTTGGAATGTTTGTGGTGGTTTCGTTTTAAAACCAACAAGGAAAAGTTTGGGAACATAAATGTTTTGTGTGCTAAACGTGTTTTGTGAATTTTCAAAGGACAACAAATGTTTGGAAATTTTTCAAATCCTAAACAGTAAATGTTTTTGATATTTTCTGTACCTTTTTGCATTTCGCTCTCTTACGGAACAGTGGAACTGAATCAAAAAGTCTAGAGATATTCTAAAATTTCGATTTAACAATTAATCGATATTTTAGTCATATTCCAAAGGATGCTATAAACAAGAACTGTCCAAAACGGTTGCGTGGCAGGAGCGGACACATAACATTTCGTGGCTTTAGCGGACACTTTAAAATTCATCGTGGTTTGAGCGGACACATTTTCCCCCTCATATTAGAACAGATTCGATTATTGAATTACAAGAATAAATACATTTTTGCCAAGCAAATTTAATTTGAATTAAATATGTAAGATATTAAGTGCGAATACACTTTAAAAACGTAGCGCAATGTAATAAAAAAAAAACCTTCAGAGAAATATTTAAAAAATATAGAAAACTGTATTTTAAAGTCAAATAAATATTAGAACAGGTGCAATTACCATAAAATTAATTAGTTTCATTAGTGTAAGTAAATATATAAAAACTAGAAGTAAAATGTACAAAACAGATACAGAAGTAAATAAACGAAAAATATATACAAGTAACGAAATACTAACTAACCTTTATTATGAAGGCATAAATATCCTTTACCATTGGATTTAGTCCAACCTAGTTACAAAACTTAATGTTAGGCATTTTTCTAAATTGATTGATGTTTCGAATACTTTTAAGATGTTTTCAATTCTTATATCCAATTTTACGTATGTTCTTTTTTTTCCCTTTTTATTCCAGGATCACCTATTTCTTTGGATTTCAAACTAAAAAACACTTTTTGTGCTTCTTCTTTTAGTATTTTAACTAATAAGTGGATATTAGGCTGGTTTCTGCCAGTGATTGCATTTAATTTGGAATTCCACCTTTCTACTCTCCGCTCTGGCTACGTAACCGTGGCTGTTCTAAGATGGGGGAAAGAATCTGTTCTAAGATGAGGGGGAAAGAATCTGTTCTAAGATGAGGGGGAAATGTGTCCGCTCAAACCACGATGAGTTTTAAAGTATCCGCTAAAGCCACGAAATGTTATATGTGTCCGATCCTGCCACGCCACCGTCCAAAACAAATCTAACAATTAACATTCATCTTTCATCATAAAGTGATGAGATAAATTGGACCCTTTTTTTCTTTTCTTTCTTGAGATGGAATATTCTCCATAGAGAGTGAGAGAAGTCACAATGTCATACACGCGTATCCATGAAAACATTCCTTGAAGCATTGGATTTGTTTCCAATCTTTGTCCAATACTTAAGGCATCCGACTAGGTTGAGAAACCAATTTTTCAAAAATTGATTTTCAGAATAAATTTATGGTTTTAAAGAACATAAATAGGCTTAAAAAGTCATAATTATTAATTAAATAGCATGTATCACCCTTTGTTTTTGAAAAAAAATTATTTTTATGAAATTTTAGCACAATATATTTTTAAAGTTAAGATGCCATAAATAAAAATAAATCGCACATAATGCAATTTTAATTTTATTGATATACTTCTTGATATCTCTAAAGTGTCACAAACCACAGGATAAAAAATATTTTAAGAATTAAATATTCTATTTGCATTTAATGTTGATGTTAATGATTTTTCATCAAATTTATTGCATGTTCTAAGCTAAAATTGACTGTAAAATGTGATTAAATGTAGATGTCTTAAGACCTGAGATTTGTTACACTCTAAATGGGCCATAACATACTGTTATAAATTTCATTAAATTTGATTGGATTGTTTTGGAGATATCCCGTTTTTCGTGCACAAAATTATCGTAAAAAAATCCATTCTTTAAAAAATGCTATAAAATAGTTTTATAAGTTATATAAAGTAGATGCTATAAAAACAATTCAAAAATCTATCTAGTTTTATGTATTAATTCTTCTTCCCCAATAATTATATTTCTTTTTTCCCTAATGCCCCAAACAACACCAAGCAACAAACAACTAAAAAGCATTTTTTCAACCTAGTCGGATACCTTAAAAATCACATAACAGTCATCTTTTACTAAAGCCTTAACGTTATTTTTAATTGCAAGTTAAAGTATATTCTACGCTCTAAGAGAAGCTTTGTTTAACTTTTATAAAAATTCTTCTCGTACTCCCCATTGGTGTCTAACTTTCTCAAGTTATCAGAAATTACGTAATTCATCATTAAGATCCTTACTCAAAGGTTCTTTTTCAGAAGTGAAAAATAGTTTTACCTAAACATACATTTTTAACCTGACAATCAGAAGTAAATTGAGATTAATTATCCACTTTTCTGTTAAGGAATATCTCAATAGCGTTTCACTATCATACAAACCCTTTGAAAATTATTATTATTCAAATTTTCTGTGTTTATGTTCTAAAAGAAATAGGCTCCAATTAAAATCTCAACCTTTGATCCTGAACTGGATGAAATGAGATCTTTCAAGCATCCATGATTTGAACAAAACTTGTTTAATATGTTGTTAGGAATAATGACACTTTAATTCGTGTTGAGATCCGTTAACATGTTAGGCTAGTTGTTTGCCTAGAATAGTCTTCGGATAAATAGTTTCGGTTTAGTTTATAGAACCGAAAGTGAATAATGTATTTTAATTGAAAATACACAAATAACTGTCTTTAAAGTATTTAAATGGTATTTTTGTATGAGACAATGGGTATTCAATGAAATGGGAGATTTTGGGATATTTTGAAAGTTTGCGCAAACATAATAAAAATCCACAATAAACTCTGTTGTACACAAGATGAATTACTTTGAATGATTTAATTGAACTAAATAAATACTTCTAACTTTAACAGCATACCTTTATAAAAATAAAACAATTCAAACAGATTTCTTTCTGAATGAAAACGCAAAGTGCATTAAATAAGATAAACATCCGCGTATAAGAATGCCTCTTTAATTCAAATTATCAATTAATTTAATCTAAGTTACCTGTTTACAACATTTAACTTAATTAAAAAATTTCACAGATTAATACTTTGAGTTATTTAATTTAGGTATTTTTAATCATGAAATTACACAGAGCACATATTCAAAATACGAGGAACATCTTCAATTAAAAATGTAACAATCATTTCGCTGCGTGCTGCTATAACAACGCATTTATTTAACAGACATTAGTTTACTTTATATAAAATTAATGATTTTGTCCCAAATTAATTCATACTAAACATTTGAAAAGTATTTAAGAAAGTTTCATAAATAGGCACTACATTTCACAAGCTCTAGGGATTTGTATTTCCACATATTACTTATTATTTAGTTATTTAAATGTAATTATCATCCGTTATTAAACGTAATAGAACATTATCGTATTAAATAGCAACGGTGAAGGAGAAAAAGCATTTCGTTTGCTTTTAGAGCATTTTCTAAATTGTCAAATTATCTCGGGAGTTTTGGAGACATTTTTCAGATCCATTAGATTCAACTAAGCTATTAGATATACTGATTCTCTTTTTGTCCCTTTCTTTTACACAGCACAGTTGAATATTTAATGTTTCATCAAGAATTCTGGGAAATATTTATTCTGCTCCTTTTGGGGGTTATTTCCAGGAATATTAAATATTTACAAAAATATGTAATTTAATCAACAATGAGTACAATGATGGTTTAAAAATAATACATCTATTCACATTTTAGGTTACAATGTACACCTATTTATATTCGTAGAATTTATTTCAAAGAATAAGATTGAATGACTGTTTACTAACCCATTTTATCCCATTGTTTCGTTTTGAGGACAGCTGAAAAATATCAAACGGAAATAATTATTTTCTTGTTCTGAATATTTTGTCAGTTGGAACATGTAAGGGTACGTATTAGCTTCTGCTAGCGTGAGTTATATATTTCTCCCCCTCCCCTTTTCTAGGGACTTTTTGCATATCCATCTCATTGATGAGCATTATTTGTGCCATCACTTTGCGGTTGCAGAATTCTTTATCTGTTTACTTTGGACACATGGTTGGGCATTTTTTATATGAAAGTACTCCTAAGTTTCCATCATGGTGGTTAATTAGAGCTGTATTAATCTTAGAAATTTTTAGCGCATTTTTTAACTGTCCTCTAAATACTACAGTGGGACGATAGGCATGCAATTAGTACGCTTTTTCTCTCTTTATAACCGAGAATAAAAAAATGTCTAGCTTCTAGTATTTTATCCCTGCTGTGAAGCGGTTTCTGTAGTCATATTAAGTATTAGAATTATTAAACAGTTTAGATTCAAACCAAAACAATGTTTTCATCTGTATCACCACCAAATGCTAGTGAACTAACTGACGAAGATGAAAAGGATGAGAATGAAATAAATACTGCTGAGATAATTGTGTAAACCATGTTCTTGAGTCTCTGGGAGTTAGAACTTGAGATAGTTTCCAGCCTGAAGAGAGCTTTAGTGCTTTTACAATAAAGAACAGAAAAAAAGCTAAAAGAAATCAGTCATCTTGAATAAAGAATAAATCACTGAAATATACAGGATGTAAAACACATGTTGAATCAACTTTAAATGATTTTCTCAAGCAGATGGAAACTACACAAAAAGAAAAGAACCCCATCAGAGCTTTTTGGAACAGTTTTATTTCAGGAAAGTTTACGATCTTATCGTAAAAGAAACTGTGTACAGAGGAAAACTTTTGTCTGTTGCAGTAAGTACAAAAGAAACTTACTGCAACAGATGTAAAAGACAAAAACGATCTTTTGACCACTGCTAATCAAATAAATATTTTTATAGGAATTTTGCTTCTAATAGGTTGTCATTCAAATCTCTGGGAACGTGATTACTGGTAAGATGTTGAAGACCTTGGCATTACCCTAGTAAAAAATGCCATGTCATGAAACTGCCTCTAAAAGTGAGAATCTTAATTACACTTTGTGGACAATGGAACTATAAACCTGCATGCCCAAGGTCGATCTTTCAATGTAAAATCGTATTTGTCATTTTCAATGAAGAATGGAGATTCAATGTCATATTCAATGGAGATTCGTCGTAGATGACACCTGTGCTCTCCAAGTTACCAAAAAATTCCAGTTGAAGGAATTTGAGCCTCAACAGATTTGATTTGTGAATCAGACTCTCTTTTTGGTGAATATTTTATTGGCACTTTATGATCAAACTCCTGTCCCGCCAACCACGAATTCGTGACAATAAATACTAGACTATCGTTGCTACTTTATGCAAAAGAAAAGATAATGGAAAGTATGTACTGATTAAAAGATTTTCATTATTTATATATTAAAAAAACACATAATATTCTAAATGGTTTGCAGACTAGGGAAAATTTTAATTTCACTAATTACACTATGCAACAAAAAGCAACTTTATGTATGTTTCCTAGTTTTAAAAAGCCTATTCTTGCTAATTTTGGGTCGAAGAAAACAAATATGTAAATGAAATTTATTTATTAGCTCTTGTTTTTAAGATATACTACTGCCCATCCAGCAATTATTGGTAAATTTGAAAAAGAAAACATTACTAACTAATAAATACAATAAGTCAAGTTTCAAAAAACAGTGTTCTTTATCAGAAATCAGCAGTATTTTTTAGTTTATTTTCTGTGAACATCTCATTTTGGATTGCCTCTTGGATGTCGAAGCCTGAGTATTCCTGAGTGTCCAGCAGTAGTCTGCGAGCATTGTCTCAGTCCAACGACCCTGATATCTACGTTCCATTGCTGCGATATCTTAATGAAACCTTTCACCGTGTTCATCGCGTACACCTTCACAGTTCTTAGGGGGAAAATCAAGATGGAAAATGTAAAAAATGGATCTTTACAGACATATTGCCTCCTTGCTCATGACACTTTTGTACAGTTTTTTTCCCACCAATTCTTGATAGTTCGCATCGTTTTGCTGCCTAGAAATCATCATATCATACTTTTACAGGCTACTTTCTCTTTCCCTTCCAAATTAGATCAAAAGGAAGGTCCTTCATGATTTTGCGTATATGAGGAGCCCACAGTGAATCCCTCCTCAATCTTTTCACCTCTCAATCTTGGGAATTTCGATCCAAGGTATTGAAAAGCCTCTCAATCCTTGTTAATGGATTTCACAAGCTTCTTCTTCAATTCCAGCTTGATATTCAGGAGTTGAAGCAGAATGTCATTTGGGTTTACTAGATTATCCTTTGGGACATTTATCTCACAGGATTTTAGATTTCTGAATGGCCATTTATCTTGTATGTAGTGTGATTTTCAGCCCCTATTTTCCTACAAACACAGAAAACAGCATTACTTGGTATGGTCTAACTGCATTCTCATAAGTAAATCAATGACTTTCACCACAGATCTTCCATTTATGATAATCGCATTTTATGAACTCTAGAAGTAATTTCACATTTGCTTGTTTCCTTACGTGAAAGGAATGTCCGATGAGAATGGACGGAAGAAGATTGCCATTGTGTTGCAATATTGTTTTCAAACTAAGCTAGTGATGCTTATGAAATTCATCATGCCGGTGACATCAATACGTGCAACCACGTGTTCTTTCTTCTCAAAGAAATGAAGAAGATTCTTTTCACGAGTCTTGTACCCTGTAAACTTGACGCCTAGTAGGATTAGATCCCATTACTGCAGTCTGGATGACAGCCTTCTGTTTTGTCAAGCCAAGACCTCTTACGAGTTCACTCGATTCTGCTTGTTGTAGTCTGTGGGGAATCGTTACTTGAATTGTGCACTATCGTCTTCTTTGTTATACTGACACTCTAGGTTACATTCAAAACGCATCTGCCAAGGTGGCGCTGTTAATGTTCATGCCTTTCATAGAAGTTAAAAAATGATCCTGTGATGAAGGTTCTTCTATATACACGCTTAAATGTACATCGCAAAGATTATGTACAGAAAGTAAAGATGAATGCAAATACAGCTATTTATGATTAGGGAGGAGTTCTGAATCTTGAAATCAAGAGCTAATCTGAAATTTCTATGGGATTTTCGTGTTTAGCAGGCCAAAATACTTCATAATAAACTATTCTTGAGCCCGAAACATTTTTGGTGTTGACTAGTGTGATTAACTTTAGAAATTAAATTAATTTATCTAATTAATTTAATTTCTTATTTATATATCCTTCTATAATTTAATCATCCATGATTAGTTTCTTTTAGTATAAATAATTGCTACTTAACCATTTCCCAGTTCTACTAGAACAACAATAGCGTACTTGAAATGACACTTCCCTGATTTGCCCAAGCCTCGCTTGAGTAATACTTTTTTCTACTGCAACCGTGTAATTTGCCCGTATTTTGACTCACGTAGAGTGCAATCTTTCAAAAAGATGCTTCTAATTTTCGACTAAAGTTAAGATTAAAAAAATAGCTAAAGCGATTTCAAGAGGTTAGGCTTTACTGCATTATTTTAGATTAGATATGGCGGGCATTTTTTTTTTACTAGATCGTTGTACCGCAAGCTACGAAGAGTATTTTTTTTTAATTTGGAGCTTAAAATAGAAGAGAAATGAATGGTTATGAAAGGCTCATAACATAAAATAATTCTGAGATATTGATTCTGAAATTTCTGTAACTGATTCTGGAAGTAATGATTGAAAGTATGAGTAATGAAATGAAATGTGGAGGTAATGAGAAATGAAAGTTTGTTATCGGACTTCTCTTGTGGTGTAGGTGGAATGGATCAGCATCTAACAAGAAACAATAACAAAAAAGGGGCAAGAAGTAATACAAAAAAAATATTCTTCCATCTTTTAGATACATTATTGTGAAATGCTTTCGTTTTATATCAGAAACTGGGAGTAAAATTATACCATTTTAATTTCAGTCTTGATATTATAGATCACCTTATCAAAAGACATGCGGCGGTAAATGAAAAAAATGATAACCAAGAATTTTGCGTAGTGTCTTACGATTGACAGAAAAGAACTTTTTAGAAGTGATTCCTCCCACCAACAAAAAATTGAGACCAACAAGGCGATGTTTTGTATGTTGTTTGAAAAGAAACGTTTTCAAAAATGGGAGAACCAAGAAACACAATATTTTTGACCCTATTCCGATATTTAATTTTCTTGTACGGGCTTGATAGTGTACCAGAACAAATATAACACAGCCTCATCTGTTATTTACAGAACATCCCCAGGAGGTATGCTTAGCATTGAGGTCTCCAATGAGGCAAACAACCCTTATTTGGAGGGTGATATATGTTAAATATATTCAATTTATGTTTTCCCCAGAAAATAGAGACACCCTTGATTTCTAGAAATGTGCTCGTGTGTGGTATACTGATATTTTGATGTTTTACATCTCTAATTAAGAGTGCAAGACCACTGCCACCTCCAGTGGGTCTGTCCAATCGATTTATGTGGAACCCTTTGATGTTCAATTTCATTTGTTCTTTAAGCTAGGTCTCCTAGATTGCAATAATCTGGGCATTATGAATATCGGCGAGTTCCAGAAGCTGGTCCAATTTCACCTTCATGGCATAGGTAGACAGTCCATTCATATCAGCCTGAAGTATTCTCAGCGATTTTATTTTACTACGTGGAAACCGTAACTTACTTTTCACTCTGAGCCCTCTAAAACTCAGAACGCGCCCCTTTTTAACCTGCTCGACGGGCGATGCAGTATGATTAGCTATAGAATCAAGGTTCATGGTAAAGGGGGTAATTTGACAGCTTCTGCTGGTTCGAAAACCTGGAGCCCCTTGGCAAGATGTTAGCATCATAGGTAGAAGACTGACTTCGCTCCTTCACCTGCAGACCTTAGCTGATCATAGTGGAATGGCCTTCACGCCTTAGGTGACGGCTGCGGGACTTGAGTGGAATTAGCCCCACCACCAACACAAATATAACAAATCTTCAGTAGCTCATATATTTAATGTTACCCAATTCATTCATTACAAACTATGGTGCCAAATGCACCAGTATAAATGGTGGGAGCAATATGTTTTACCGTTGTCATACAAATTAGACATTCAAAGATTACACAGTAAATAACAATATGCAAATTTCATCATACACTGGTGTAAGAAATTGATAGAATTTGCATATTTTATTTAATTGCATGAAAAGAACTGAAATGAATGAAAACCCACTACTTCAAGATAAAAATACAAAACTTGAACGGCAAACACTTAATCATACACGAGTGTGTAGGTGGAGCCAGCAGAAAAACAGGCTTTATAAGAGCACGTAAGTTAAGACGTATTTCGTTTGCCAGCACACCTCGGCGAATTTATTGGTGTTATTTTCAAGCAATAGGTTCTATTCAAATTGTAACAGTAAAAATGAGTAACCACACAAATTTAGATGATGGAATGAGATGGCAAATTGTTGGGAGGTTAGAAGCAGGTCAATGTGAAGCTCATATTTGTAGAAATTTCAATTTTACACCCAGCGTCATGTGGTACTCATGGAAACAGTTCCAGAATATTGGATCCATCAACATAAAGCCAGGGTAAGGTCGTCCAAGATCCACGGCAGCCAGAGCAGATCGCCATTTGTCGATTATAGAGAAGAGTAAAAGAGGGGCTACAGCTTCTCAGCTCTCTCTCGTTATTTGTATACAGGCAAAGGAACCATGTATTAAGGTGACTTTTTCAAAAAGCCTTTATGAGAGAATGCTGTTTGCCTACTGTTTGTGTCCTGCTCATCTCTATGAACAGCATAGTCCGTTTAGCATGGTGCATACAGCATAGAGATTGGTGTATGGATCAATGGGTGACCGTTGTATTCAACGATGAGTCGCGTATCATCCTAAACACCGATTCTCGCCATACGTTCATATGGAGAGTATAAAGGATCCGCTACATACTCTCCAATGTCCGAGAAATCGAAAATTATTGTGAAGGAAGTTTAAAGGTCTGGGAAGGCATCATGTTGGACTGTCGTATGCTTTTATGCCTTTGAAATAGGCTTTGTGACTTTTGTGAGGTATAGGAATGAGGTCTTAGGCCCCTATGTTCGTCCTTTCAGTGCATGTGGCCCCGAGTTCATTCTAATGGACGATAGCGTGAGGCCACATAGAGCTATTCTAGACAACGAATTTCTAGAGAGTTAGGAAATTCGTCGTATGATTGGCCATCCAGGTCTCCAGACCTCAACCCTATCGAGCAAGTCTGGGGGGCTCTAGAAAGAGCAGTTGCAAGTCTCAACTCCCCCCGAGAACCTTCCAGGAAATGAAAACAGAGTTGCTGAACGAATGGAACCACAAAAACTGATAAACTGCCTTATTTCAAGTATGACGTTACGCTGCGAGGCCTGTATAGCTGTAATGGGGGGGGGCGTACCTCTTATTAACTCATTTATTTTGTTTATTCTGCAACCAATGTTTCATACCTTCCCACTCCACTGAGTGGTAAGCTCTATCATGTGTATTGCAATTGTTTAATGGTTATTTGTTTTGTAATGTATCAATGTATGCACATATCAAATTTCATTAAAATCGATTCAGTAGTTCTAGAATTAATCAATCAAGTCTAAAAATTATCTTAATTTCTTACACCAGTGTAACTCCCTCCCATGAAGAATTTATTCTTAATGCACAAGTAATATAGATAACTGTACAATAGGTCTTTGATACAGTCCCCTTGTAGATTTTGATGTGACAACTCGAACTATGCCATCCTTACCTGGATGAGTAGATGCAACCTTTCGAAGAGGCCACACAGATGGAGAAAGATTGTCCGCCTTAATGATTACAAAATCTCAGATTTTAATATCCGATATGCCACTTTTCCACTTTGTTCTCCTTTGCATAGAATTTAAGTAATCAATTTGTCATCTCCTCCAAAAATTTAATTTTAATTTCTGAACTATATCCCACCGTCCCTTTAATGCCAGTTTAGATTATTCTACTCTTTAAGGTGGACCTTTAATTTTTCCTCCACTAAAAATTAGATGAAGTTAGAGCATATTTCAAATATCTATATCATTATCCGCCAATCTAACTAAAGATTTTAAATTCAATACCACCTCCATTTGAGTTAGAAATGTATAGAATTTTTCAAAAGTTAATTTTGTACTACCCACGACTCTCTTCAGATGGAACTTTACCGATTTAACACCAGCTCCCAGATTCCTCTAAAATGTGGACTATGGGCAACGGACGGGACTCTGGGTAAAGGATGGGACTATGGACAATGGACGGGTATATGGGCAATGGACAGGACTATGGGCAATTGAAGGGACTATGGGAAACGGAATGGACTATAGACAGTGGATGAGACTATGGGCAGCGGATGAAACTATGGGCAGTGGATGAGACTATGGGCAGTGGTTGAGACTATGGGCAACGGATGGGACTATGGTTAACGGACCTCGTAATATAAACCATGGTAAGTTGTCGATGGGAATATCTGAGCCACGACATCCAATTCTCTAAACATTCACTTCAGCGACATCATGACCAGGACTGGAACCAGTGACTCAACAACGCAGGTCAGAGATTCATGACAGTGACCACTGCTACCACAGCTTTATACTATTGAAAAATATATATAGTATTTTTTTTTTGTTCAGAAAAGTAAATTTTTAGTTTTTTTATGTTATTTTATTTAAAATGTTTCTTTTGAAGTGACACATAATGATTTAAAAATTGTGTTCTGTTTTATTCGTTTATGTTTATAAAACGAAATATTGTCTGGACTTTAGGTGTTATTAAAGTAAAATGCTTTGCTTAATATCCTACAGTATCATGTTCTTTGGATGCATGAATTGTTCTAGGGGGAAAAAAATGTCCTGTTGTTATTTAATACAATAGTTTAAGTTACAAATATGTTTAGTTTCAATTAGTTACTGAAGAACAACAATACCATGCCAATATTTACTTAGGGTTTCTAAAATATATTAACGAATGAGTGCTTCTATTTACTTTTAGGTGAAAGAAGTGAAAATATATAGGCAACGAGATGAAGCTGTACTTTTCTTAATTCATTATTAAAAATGACTAATTAGGATAATATAGCAACTGCAAACGGCTTAGAAACAAAATTGTACATCTAATGCAGCATTACAAAATTCTTTGTGTTCATTTAAGTTGTTAAAATTAATTAAATGTTATCTTTGTATTTCCTACATATGAAAACATTTTTACTGAACATATTGCAACGAGACAATTATCGTTTTAAATAGCTTTTTCTTTTACAAATTGGCAACTAATCTTGTTATAAAGATATCGGGTTGATACTTTCAAGAGCTTTAATCGTCTGAAGTAATACAATGAAATAAATAATACGAAGTATTTACTTAAATTAAACGAGGCTAACTACTAAAAACGGGGAGATAAAATTAATAAAATTTTAACAATCAAGTTTAATATTACATAATGAACTTTATTTTTCCTACAATAGCAGGAAAAAAATCTCACAACTAAAGAATGCATTGTTTCTACGTATGATGTTAGTTCAAAAGATATTCAACGCTATGCTGAAATTATTTCTTTTTTAGCATTCATAACTTAATTTACTCAAAATATCTATTTTTGAAAGTTATATTTTCTGTGTTGTGAGTTATTGAAACACTATTTTCTATGAAGTTTAGTAAGACAAAAGAAATGCGTTTGATTCAAAGAAGCTTTCAATAGGGGAATTAACATCAAAATTAAAACATGAATCAGCATCTCTATGGATTTATCTCAGTTTCGATAATCTAGAATGTTTGAAATCCTGTTGAGTATTTATCTTTATTTTGTTAAAACAATTTATAATTAAAAAAACATTTCTTTATTCAAAAAAAAAATATTCTTAGCGAAATAATAACTTCGGGTAAAACTTTATGGAGAAAGATCGAAATAGTACTTGTAAATCTTTGTTTTGTGTACTGCGATTTTTTTTTTGTCGTTGAGCTATCGAATTACAATTTTTAACAACAATATATATATTGTCAAAAATATTAAAAAAAAGATGAGAAACATTGTGCTCTCTACTCAATCTTTAACTTACGTAGGGATTTCTAATCATAAAAGAAAGTAAAATTTGACAGTTAATCCCTTTTGAATAGAATTTCCAGTAGGAGATTAAATTTAGAAGTGTAACAATAAGTGTGGAAATTCTTTTGTTTGATTTCATAAGAAAATATTTTTTTAAGAAATGAATTAGACAACAACATCCTCAAGGGATTATTTGTTTATCACATATGTGTTACCTTTCTGTGACTTTCTATTCTTCGATATACAATAACTTTATTATTCAGAGTAAAAAAACGAATGCAATGTATTTAATTAAGGTAAATCTGTAGTTTCTTTGTTTGAAAAGCAATATTTTTCGAGGATTTCATTTAATTTTTTTTTTCAAAACTCAGTTGTGTTGTTCCCTGAATCTTCTTCATGTTCATTTACCTTCATGTTCATTCACAGATTTACCTACTTGAAAAAGAGTTATTGAAGTCATACTTTTTTAAAATTTTTTTAGTTAAATTTATTATTATTTCAGCAATAGGATTCCAGATCGTACATGTGTGCAGCTGCTAAGAGAATTGGGAAGAAACTTTTTTCTTCTTCAATGAACGTTAGAATATTTATTTTGTATTCCATGCACATTTTAATTTGATTTAAAAAATAAAACAAGATTATGATTTTTTTATTTAATTATATTTTGTTGTAAACATTTTATTTGGGAGCAAAATAATTTGCTTATTCTGTTGTTTGATTTAGTACAGCTCAGAGAATTCGTGTGCTTTGATTTTATACTTATTTTATAATTATATATACTTAATTTCTATAGAAAATTTAATTATGATTATCCGAACTAAATATTTATTTCGTATATAGGAAATTATAAATACTGAAATCACAAACATAATTACAAATTTAAATTTTAGTAAACAATAAAATTAATGAATTCATTACTCTTTAGTACCGCAGACAAATGTTCCTGAAAGTACTTATTGCTAACACGCCGCAATTTAAAAGAAATCAAACTATTTTTGAGGTGTAATATTATGTAAATGGAGGATTGTATATAAAAAAGAATCCACATGTTTTGAATACAATCAAAAGAATTGTTTTGAAATATAAATGTTTCATTATTCTTAACATCTGGTTAATAATTAAAAATATAAATATTTAAAATGATATTTATATTTTGAAAAAAAAATAAAATCCATGATATTACTTACTAATGCAATTTAGGAATGCAAGGAACGAAAGGAAATTTAAAATCTTTCTTTTTCGCATACTGCGTGCATTTTAGTACTCAAAAATAATTTTACTGTTTATGTGTTTAGTGTTTAGTTATTTATGTAATGTGCAATTCTTTGTAGACACTTTACTCAACTTTTCAAGGTATTGAAAGTTTTCGTTAGTCTCTTCAAATTAAATCTGATCTTATTGATTAAAATATTTTTGCTCATATGTTTTAAAGATAATTAATTATATTCTGCTGCTTAAAATTATGAAAGAGATGTATGTGATTTGAACTGCACCAATATTTGGATTTAAAGAATGTGTGAATGCATCAGTTCTTCTGAAAAGTGCCCCGTTTTTCAATTAAAGTTTTTTCATTTATAAGCTAAGTATTTTTTGTATTAAATAACTAGCTTGTGCACCCGTTCTTCCTAAGAGTGAATTGAAGAATTAAACAATACAGGATGAACAAAGTTTTTAATGAGTTAGTTTTACGTGAATTGCAAATAAAAGAAAATATTCTTGCATATCTCAGATCAAAATAAACCATCTTTCATAAATTTTAATTCTCAAGCTCTAATAGCTGATAAAAAGGAATTTTTTTAAAATTTTTAAAGCCCCGTATCTCTCTTATGGGTCGATTGTTGAAAACACCTTCCTAAGCTAAACACTGCTCAGCAAAAGTAACACATTGTTACAAACTTAGTGTAATGAACCTTTAAAATAATGTAAATAAGTTATATCTGCGTTTGTAATACGTTAATATTACTTTCGGTTGGATTTATTATATGTTAAAATTATTATATTCGCAAGCAATGCCGTTCCTTACATTATAATGGTGATTCAATGTAAACATAGAATAATATTGGTGATATAGCTAAGTTGTCATAATTTTTATCAACCATGTTGACAACTTGGCGATTGATTGAACGGTGCAGATGTTGCTTTGCTGTAGCGCAACCTGGTGAAGAGTTGCAACAAAGGCACAAAAGCACAAATACCTTCAAAATAGCACAAAAACCTTCTACAGAAAAAAATACATATGCATGCAAATTTTCATGGTGATTAGTTGAACGGGTGTGTTGGAGTGAAGCCAGGTCATATATACAAACACCCATATGCATATATATATATATATATATATATATATATATATATACATATATGTATATATATATTTTTTTTGTTGTTAAAATTATATTCGAATCATTAAGATATTATATACCATTGAATTCATACACGTGTAGGCGCAAAGCAGCCCAACACATGAATGAAGAATATTTAAATATATTTAAAATACCTCACACAAATACAATCAAGCAAATATTCGAAATCATATTAAACCTAGACTACGACAACACATTTCAAAATTTCATTGGCGAATAAAAATAATGAAGATCAACATTTTCAAGCGAAATTAAATTGTATAAGATAAAAATTATAAAATATCCAAGTGCAACCTCGGACTTAGGACCGATAAGTGGGGTTAAACTAGTTTGATGCGCCAACCTTCTCCACCTATTGCAACGGTGCATATTCTTTGATTTTTTTTATGGTTGTTTTATTATGCACTAAGTTGTTTTAGCATTTTAACATTTTTATGTTATATCTTTCAGAATTCAATGGCGAATAGTTTAATTTTTTTAGGTATTGAAAAGAGAAATATTTTTTTAATTTTAAATTTTTAAAAGAAGAGTTTTTTAAATTTTAAATTTTTGAGAATTTGGATATTTCCAGATTTGTTTACCAAGTTGCAATAGGGAGAAGGTTGGCGCCATCAAACTAGTTTAACCCCACTTATCGGTCCTAAGTCCGAGGTTGCACTTGGATATTTATAATTTTTATCTTATACAATTTTAATTTCGCTTGAAAATGTTGATCTTCATTATTTTTACTCGCCATTGAAATTTTGAAATTGATGCCGTAGTCTAGGTTTAATATGATTTCGAATATTTGCTTGATTGTATTTGTGTGTGAGGTATTTTAAATATATTTATATATATATATATATTAACATTAAAGAAGAACCCATTCAAATATATATATATAATATATATATATATATATATATATATATATATCAAATTTTTTTGCTATTCTCTTATCGGAGGTAACCTGCTCGGTCAATAGGGAGAGGATTTCTCGTCTTCTCCGCCCTGAAATTATTTTTCTGTCTCCGATCTTCTTCTAACTCCCAGGACACACCTCCTAACGAAACACAGCTACCCGATTGGACAAGCGCACTATTCTCCAAAGCAGTATTAAACCATACCGTTTTAGTGGTCCCTTCACAGTTGGAAGTCGATGATCAAGGTGCTGGGTTCTCCCTGTCACCGAGCAAGTTGAATCGACATCCAATCATTAAATTTGCTGTACGTTAGCCTCCGGCAACGGAGCTAGCCTCGGTAGACATAGATTTTCTAATAAATTTTCACTCCAAATTAAACAAAGAAAAGCTCCAGCAATATTTTCAATTAGCTTAAAAGGTCACAATCTAACTTAAATTTTTAATTTTTTAAACTACCCAATTAAACACGTGGCAAGTTATTCATCAATGTCAACAACAACCACAAGATAGGGGATTTGGATCTCATCAGGATCATGTGCCCCAATGACCATTCTACCTATATTTTCTTTGTGATTGGTGGCCATGTTGGCAATTTAGCGATTGATTAAACGGTGGAGAAGTGTCTTTACTTTAGCGCCAACTGGTCTAGAGCAGAGACAAAGAAAGTAGTGCACAAAAAGGTCATCCACAAAACATACATATATATGCCAATTTTCATAGTGATCGGTTGAACGGTGTGTGTGTTGGAGAAAAGCTATTTCATAAATACAAACATACCTTTTTATGTATATAGATATATGATACGGAAAATATCACACAAAATAATTTCAAACTTTAGATCTATTGTTTTTGTTCTATAATAAAAGAGTAATATTAAAATATTGTGAATTTTTTAAAGAAAGTTTTAATTGAAAACATCTCTTACAATGTAAAATTTAAGAAAATGCTTAATTATTTAGTAAAAAAGGTGGAGAAAACATAATGAAAAACAAATGGTTTGGCAGTTTATAAAGATAAAAATGATAAATACATGCAAAATATACCGATAGGAATAATGTTTCATGTTCTAAAGCTAAATAACTACTTAAATTTATTTTTAAAATCAAAAATAATTTTTCTATATAACTTCACCTTTTTTAGTTTCCTCTTTTCTGAATGGATTTAAAAAGTAAATTTTAAGAACACTAGTCATATATTTAAAAGCTGTAAACGTTTTTATAGTATACATTTTAAAGAAGGAAAAAATCTTTAATGGTTATAACATTTTTCCAATCAGCATAATACAACAGTGCAGATTTAAGCTCATTTCGGGACCTGGGTGCAAAAGATTTACAAACACCCTTGTCACAAATTTATAATCAGAAAATCTTGCTAGGTCCAGCTCGTTCCAGCCCTTCTGAACCCCCTTGGTGTCCACCACAAGCGTTCAATGGATAAACCGTAATTGTGATACAATTAATCCAAAGATAATGAAGTGTTGGAAATTACTTTTATCCATTTTATATACGTTTCAGAGTTCCGGGCCCCTTTTTCGGCCATTAAACTAGTTTTTAAAGGAAAAACCTCTCTTATTTCTGCAAACAACTAGCTTAATGAAACTAAACAGCTGTTTGCAAAAAAATGCAACACCATGAACGCATCATCGGAATTAAAGGAAATTTAATGCACAAACGACTTGGTATTTGTACAAAAAAATGACGAACTCTTACAAAGACAAAAAAACAATATTAAGTGTCCAAAATCAGTATTTGGTGTGGCCACCACTTGCTGCAATTACTGCTTTAGGACGGGACATGGAGTCAAAAAGATTTTGAACATCAGCTTGTGGAAAAGAATTCCATATTGCTAGTATGTGCAGCAAAAATTCGTGTCGTGCAGCTGCAGGACGCGGATCACGAGCGCGGCTCTAACCAACCAAATACCACGCGCGGTCAATAGGCGACATATCCAGCGAAAAAGCACGCGAAGGAAGCAGTTGCCTTTTTTGGATGAACAGAAGTCTCGAATAGTTATTGCAACATGTAGAAGTGCCTTATCCTTCTGAAAGATAACTCCAAGGATGACTTGAAGGAAGGGAACGATTTCAGGTTGTAGCAGCATCTAACACGAATGCGTCATCATGGTCCCACAAATTGATGCGTGATTCATCTGAAAAGACATCTTGGTGCCAACCAACTTTCCAGACTCAGTGCTCATGAACCCATTGCAGACGCAGGCGTCGATGGTTTGTCGTGAGGGGGATCCTATATAAAAGCATCCTTACACGCAATCCACATTACAGCAGACTTTGACGTATTGGAGAAGCCGACATAAGTACACCTTTAGCAGTAGCCAACATGCTGCCAACTTCCTGGAGGAAGCTGTATGGTCATTCACCACCATGCGGATGAGATGCCGATCGTCGCGCGCTGACGTCACCTTTCGTTGTCCGCTACCAGTTTTTCAAGTGGTTTGGTGATCGTTGGTCCACTGCTTCCAAACCCACATCACTGTAGAACTGTTATACTGCACTCGTGCTCCTATTCCGCAATAGGAAATTCCTCCTTCTCGAAGAGCGACAATCCTTCTCCGTTCAAACTCCATAAGTTGCTGGAATTTCTTCTTATTTCGTCGTGAAGGCATATTTAGATCCAACGAAACGTTTGCTACTAATAAATAATCTTTAACTATTTTCAACGTCTTGCTACAGCCCTCTATTTATACGCTTTCAGCATCAATTCACAGATCACTGCGCACTTCTAGATTGCGCGGTGACTCTGAAACTTTACATATTTACGTAACATCCTATAACTGATATTTTCCTCAAAGTTCATTTAATTCTGATGATTCCTTCATGGTGTTGCAATTTTTTACTAACAGCAGTGTATAACAAAAAGTGAAAGAATCCCGATCTAGGTAGCATCTCCAACTGACCACTTGATGGGACCGTTGCTCAGTTCCGACTTTCAAAGAACATGACTGCCTTGCCGCCTACTTACACAGGTTCAAGATGGCTTCTGATTCATACTACCTCATCGGCTAACGCCAATTGGTCATGGATGGCTACTACATTCTCTCTGGCATTACTCTCCTTGGAATAACCATCGCTGAACCATAATGATTCGCACAACACAGCACTCAAAACAACTAAGACATTTGCAGGCAAAAACTGAAACATTTTTATAGAAAATAGTTTAGAAAAGAGTGGACGGCTAGAAACTCAATCACCTCAACTACCTTGAAATTTTAAGAAAACGTTTGTCATTCCCAAAATAGAAGGAGATTTGCAACAAATACATTTTGGTTTACATGTCTAGAGACTGTCATATAGGATGATCTTGGTAAAAAAAAGGTAATTTGTAACAAATAAACAATTTTCACAAAGTTAAGGATTTCGTGAGTCTGAGGTGAATCTGTGCCACGTGTGACCACTCCCTGGTTAATGTGAAGTATGTTTTCTGTTGCAGTGATTATTCTGAAAACAAAAGTAAATGTCATCTTTCTTACCTTTTAGACTGCTTTTAAAAAAAAATGCATTATTTTTCGAAATTTATGAGAAAACTAGTCTAATACATTCTTAAATTCTTTTAATAATTTTTGAAAGGGAATATGCATATGAAAGTTTTTATTAAGGCAAAAAAAATTACTTACTCACATTTTTATTTTGTAAGAAACATTTTAAAACGTCTTAATTTGATCTATCAAATATATCATTAAAAAAGGCTAATTTTCCTCTTGTTGTGTTAACAGTAAGTGCCTAAGGCATATTTAATAGCAATATTTTCATTTTTAGTTATGAATGAGACCCAAAAAATATATATAAGGTACATATCATGGATTTTCGGAAAGCTAATTAGAGGAAAAGCAATTAGCATATTAAGTTCCTTCACACAAAGTTTTAACTTAATTTTTCTAATTTGCAACAGCATGGTAAAAAGTCCAAACACTATTCGTACTTCAAGAAATAGGAAATGTTTACTGATTTAATCCCTATAATTGATTTCTCCATATTTAATTTATATATAACACTAAGCACTATAGGCATCAGAAAGTAATTTATGTAATAAATGCTTTAACTTCTAGAATGTTAAAAACTGACAATATAGTCTAATTTTATAAGATTCAATACTATTTTCGTAGATTAACATTTCCTTCTCAATGTCCCTTCCAATGACCAAATCTATTATGCAAATAGCACTTTAAATTTACATTCAAAGGGGAAAATTATTTATGAAACATTAAACTTGGAATTAATTCTAATATTATTAAACATGCATATACTATTAAAATATTAATTCTGCTTAACTCTCTTTTAACTATTTTAAAATATTAGACCATTTATCCATAATTTAAACTTCAATCTAAGGCACCTGCATACTCTCGGATACCGATTAAAACCATATTATAGAAAATTGTCTATGGAGTCATAAAGTGAATAATTTAAAAGGAAAAGTGGCAGATGTTGCCTAATGCCACAACGGTCTCTATGATTTGTTTTCCAAACTTAAGCTCTCATAAAATACCCTCGTCTAAATATAATGTACTAGCTGATATACCCGTTCTTCGCATGGGTGAATTGAATAATTAAACAATACATAATGAAGGATAAGGAAGTTTTTAATGAGTTAATTTTACGTGAATTGCGAATGTAACAAAAAAAAGCTTTTTGCATATCTTCAGCTGAGCAAAAAAAAAAAAAAAAAAAAACATATTGCAAAATGTTAAGTCTGTAGATCTAATAGATGATAAAAAGTTTTTTTTTTATTATTTATAACTTCCCGTAATTCTCTTGTCGGTCGATTTTTGAAAACACCTTCCTAAGCTGATCTCTGCTCAGCAAAAGTAACACATTGTTACAAATTTTGTGTTATAAAAAAGTGTAAATAATTTGTATTTGGATGCGTAATAAGTTAATATTATTTTTGTTGTATTTATTTAATGTTAAAATTGTAATATTCGCAAGCAATGCCGTTCCTTATATTATAATGACGATTCAATGGAACCATAACGAAATGCTGGTGATAGAGCCAAGTTGGCATCATTTTTGGCGACCATGACGAAAAAAATTACGGTTCCAAGACTTGATTCAAAGTTACTCGATTCGCTCGCCAGTTCCACTGTTTTTTCACTTAGGCTGGCACGCATGGGCGGTGTATTGGGGGGGGGAGGAAAAGTACAAAGAGTAGCAAATTTTCTCTGAAGCATTGTTAGGAACCTTCACCGACATATTATCAAGGCCATTTTATTGCATTACAAAACCTTTGTAATAGTTTTACTGACAGAAGCGCAGATAATATAAATATATTTTTGAAGGACGGAATTATACGTCCGATTGAGAGAGGCAGATATATACTCCGGCTACATTTAAAGGGTTAAGGAAGATGGCTCAATGTTCTGAAAACGACAAACAGCAAATCACATCCAGTACAATTGAATGTTGGAAATTACCTTTTCCTTTATTAGTTTTTACATTTAAAATAACCTCCTCATATAAAATGAGTTTTGAGGAGCAGTTTAAATCAAATAAAACATGACTTCCGGTATATTTCCTTGATACTTTCAGATAAAAAGTATCCACATTGCGTTGAAATATATTTGAGTTATTTTCACATATTAAATTCAAAGTGATGCTCATAACTGTGGAGTACTTAATCAAAAGCATCGAAAATTCAATAAATATTCTTCCTCTTTTAGAGTCTTAAATTTGGTAGTTTGTGAGAGACTCTTGATTGACTCTTACACAAACAAATTATTTTTCCAGTTTTAATCTATCTTATGACGGATCTATTCGGTTCCTTTCACTGACTCCTTGGGGATTCATTTTGGGGAATCATTTTTTTAACTAATTTTCTCCGAGGGCAGGAAAACGTGATTATAAAAATTAAGTTAAAATACATATATTCTGTATTCGCAAGTTTTGGGAATTAGTGAAGTGAGGATACATTGGAAATGAAGTGATGATACATTGGAAGTGAAGTGAGCATAAACTGTAAGTGAAGTGATGATAGATTGGGTATGAAATGAATAGATGAAAAACAAACAAATCGACAGTAATACGTATACGCAAACAGTGCACGATGAGAGAATTCGGAATATTGAGGAGATGCTTAAGTCAACTATTGGAGAAGTGTTTAAGGCCACATCTAAAAGATTAAAAGATTGCAAGAGTTCAGGTATTGTGATCTTATTTCAAATAGAAGTTAGAGAGTTAAATTGTTATCAAGCTTCTTAAAACAAGCTTTATATAAGTGACCGTAAGGATAGATTCATATGATCGTATATATTATATATTATTCGCTAGCCTGTCTCACCTTAGTCCTCTGATTGATCAAATTTATCTTAATTAGAGTGTTATTTGTGTCTGTGTTGAATATAGTGATAAATAAATAGCTGTAGGGTCGTCATGTCGTCCTTTCAATTAGTTTCCCCCCATACATATCTAGTCGGGTCACAGAGAATGAGGAATACGAATTCCTTACAACCTTAAAAAATACTTAAATATTAAAGATAACACTGATATGCATGTGCATGTGTGAAAATCGTCCCCGGAAAAATTCCTGCAAATTCTTATTTTAAAATGAGCCCCGGGAATCCGAATGTTATCCCCTTTTTGTCTCATCACCTCTTACTTCTTCATGACACCCTCACCTTTTTTTTTTGTCACTTTTGCAATTTTATGGTCAATAATTTGATTTGGGGGTGAAGTTTTATTTTAATTATTAAATGTTTTCTGAAGGGCTACTGTGGTAAAAACTTATAAAGTAAGAATATTTGTAGCAAGGGAAGTGATATTTTTAAAGATCCAAAATTATAAAACAACATAGCCACAATTTGGGCTATAAACAGTTCAGTGTTTGGGGTCCCTAAGCCTTGAGAAAAGTTTGGAAGCTTCACTGTACAACGTTGTTGCTCAAACTAACTTCCCTGTTCCTTTTTTGCACAGTAAATTTCCTGCTTTAACTCTTTTTAAAGTATTTTGCTCTTAAAACTGCAGTCTTGTATCAATAGTATATTTCTCATGATAGGAGAATAAAAGTTTTTGAGATATAGGCAGTGATTCTATGTTTCCTCCTGAATCGTTAAAAAAAATTTTTATACTATACAATTTTTTTCTATGGTTTTTGGAAAGTGATTTATAACACTGAAGTGTAAACTGTATTAATATACCGAACGTTGATTTACTGTTTAAATTTTATTCTGGCACGAGTGTTAAAATCATTCCAATACATTTTTTTTTTGTTGCGACAAAATTGATATGTCTTTTTAACAAAATTCGCAGCATTTATATTTTTCTCACTGCATAGGAACTCTTTCTTGAATCGGCATTTTTTTTTAATTTCTTGAAGTTCCAGGAAATTACTTTGTTTAATTTTCAAAAACACCCTCTTGGTTCTTTTTAAAATTCTAAACCAGGGTTCGGCAACCTTTTAACTTTAGCGTGCCAAACCAACTCATCAATATAATTAAGCGTGCCACACAGTCGGACATTTATGAAACAATTCGATTCCCACAAAAATGTATGCAGAGTTTGAGAATAGATGTCAATAATAGAGATTTACAGTTTTATTATATATTAATTTTGCATCATTTAGAAATATTTCTTATTTAAAAAAGTAACTATTTCTTCAACAAAAATTTTAAGAAATTATGTGTGTATTTTTAAGCATATTTATTAAAATAAAAAAAAGAGACAGCATAAAATACAAATATTCCCCTTCATTATAATTAAATAAAAGTTTTAATGAGCGAAACTAAAATTTTCACATTAAGCATATTAAATTTGCACATAAAATAAGCGCATGAAATTTCCACATTAAGTAGAGCAATGCTCTTGCATCGCTTTACTTTCATATCGAAAAGTAAAGGTGCAATTTGTGGCTTTCAATTTGATACGATTCGGAGCACTCAGTTGTTAAAAAAGTTCTTTGTGGACTCGAAATACTTTTCATATAAATAATGTTTTTTTACTTAGATACGTAAAACCAAAAGCGGAGAGCAGAGTGTATGCAATTTTCTCTCTTCAAACAATTAAATTTCTCCAACAATGACATTCAAAAATTTATAAAAAAAACTCAGTAAATTTATCTTTTGTTATGCTTAAGATTTTTTTTTTTTTGTAATTCCATAAAGTTCAAATTTTAAAGTAGTGAAGAGTGCCTCTGAGAATTGTATCGCGTGCCACATGTGGCACACGTGCCATAGTTTGCCGACACCTGTTCTAAACTAATTTTTCATCCACTGTTTTATATTTGAATAACTTGAATACCCTTTTATGAATACAGTGTTAAAGATCTGGCAATGAAGTTATTAAAATAAAGCGTTGATAAATCATAGCTGCAGAAAAAAATAATAAATGTTTTGCTAAATTAAAAAAAAGTTTTTGTAAATTTGTATCATATAAAACTACAAACTGTACTTATATTTTATTCTTTTTTTATTTACAAAACATGATTGAGAATCATGAAGCACTGTGTTTGTTTTTCTTTTTTATTGTAAACATTATTTCATTCAAAAATAGTTATCATAATAAATATAGGATATATTTGCACTTTAATACTTTAATTCGATGTAACTCCACACTTACACGAACGCAAAATTAACAAAAATTTAGAATAGATTTAACTAAGTCTAAGAAAAATGATTTCTTTACATCTAGAAAACCAAAACAAACTTATAGTTCCACGTTCATGCGTGAATCTCGAGATGTCAGTCATTTATGATAAGATATTGTTTCTAAATATTACAAAAGTATTAATTTTTTCTTTGAATATGTTTTTTTTTATGATATTCGTTGTTATTAGTTTATTTTCTCCAGAAAGCGTCGGTTAGATTAAGTGGATTATGAAAGTAAGCTCATAAATCTGTGTTCATTATTTCCTATGAAGATTAATATAAAAATATAGGTATAATTTCTAGCTAATATTTTGATATTGCCCTCAAAAGACTCATTCCTATTTGTTTGACGTATCAGAACAATTATTGGTATGGTGAATGTACTTTAAGAAATATTTTATGGGAATTTTTTATTCGACAACTTTAGAATGAGAAATTGTTTATTTTCCCCTAAAACTTTCAAGCTTATTTTAGAAAACAAGATATTACATAAAGATTTTAATCTTTCATTTTTTATTCTAATCCTCCGTTGCGATTATCTAAACTCAATTAATTATAATGTAACATTTCTGTTTAATTAGTTATAATGTCAGTATTATTTTGCAGTATTGTAACTACACTGTTTGTTCCAATCAACTCATGCTGTGTTCATCAGTTAAGTATCAAAATTTTAAGAGACAGAGAGAGTAAAATGCTCTAGATTTATATTTTAGTATTTAATAGAGATTATAAGCGAGCTGTCGAAAACAAATTACTTTCCATATAGAACTTAATGATAAGAGGATTAGTGACATATACTGTTAAGGAATTTAATTTTGTGAATAGAATTTTGCGAATTTAATTTTGCATAAGTTTAATTAGATTTACGATAGTCTTCTTGAAAATGGTATTAAACAGCAGATTATAGGCTTATGCTTTCTGTAATGGTGTTTAATTACGGGGTTTATCCTCTTAAGACCCGAGGCAAAAATAAAAGCATGATATTATTTAAGAGGTACTTAAATAGTTCTTTTGATCACTCTATAATGTGTAAAAGTGTAATATATATATATATATATATTTTAATTTATAGAAGCTAGGGATGCATCACATGTGATACTTCAGAAACAAGACACTGAAATCAGACATTTTTTAAGTATTAAACAAGATTGAAACAATTAATTTAATCTTAGTTTTTAATCCCACAGTACATAGAATTCATAAATTCACCATGAAAATTAAGCTTTTTTGGCGTTTTAGGTTCAATTAGTAGTATTATTACAAATAAATTTTTTTTCGTGAAATGCCTTGTACCATTTTTGGTAGTTGTAAAGCCCAGAAAAACGTTGCAGTCTGTACAGTGTACAGTTGAAAAGAGCCAAGCACTTCTCATTCCTCCACTTACTGATGAGTCCTACCTCTAAACATTTCAGACACTTAGTAGCTTCTTTGTTATGAGCTGCTTGTGGTGGAATGCAAGTCGTAATTCTGCGTTTTGGAGGGGGCTCATCATTCACACACCTCAACTAAAGATTTTATCTCAAGAAATATTTCTATCAATCTTCAAATTCTTCCAAAATACAACGAAAAATTAAAAGAAAATTCACTTAAAAAGTTTGTTTATAAGTCATTGTGTCCCATTGTATCACAAGTGATACAAACAAATTTCACAAGATAATTTTTAGTGAATTAATAATTCAAAAAAAATTATCTTTTTTTGCTGTTAACTATTTAAAAGTACATATATACAAAGAAAAGCATATTGAAAAAATAGTTTAATAATTGTATAAAATTAAGAAAAAATATTTACTTCGATGACGTGCACACATCTTGCATTGATTCTGAGACGCTACTAGAAATCCCTATCATGGACAGGAACTGTCATGTGTTGACTAGAGGAGGAAGTTATATTGAGGTATTTCACTTTGTATCTCATGTGATGGAACCAGTCCCAATTTTTTTTCCAGTTCAGCTTTCACAAAAAATTATAACTTTTGTATCACATGTGATACAAGAGAAACTAGGAGGTTTAACATAACTGAATCTGAAATTATTACCTTACAGGAAATCTTGGGAATTAAAAATATATTTTTTTGTAAAAATTGCAATGAGAATTAAAATAAATGTTCTGTTTTTAATTATATTGTAATGAATATGATTTTTTTTATAATCTGTGGAATTTCACAAACTGTACAAACTAAGTTTAGGCTTCAAAGCCCAATTATTGCATTCTTAAGACTATATGACACCCTAAAATTTATCAAACTATCGAAATTTGTTTCTATTGGCATATTGGATACATCGGACTCTTTACAAAGATCCCTTCAAAATTTCAAAGCTTTACCTGAATTTCTTATCAAATTATGGAGAAATATTTGATGCTTAAACTACCACGCCCACATTTCAGATTATCTGCTAGAAAAGAGCCTGATAAAAAATGAATTAATCATTTTTATACCTCGCGTAAATGAGACTGACATAATATATGCAGTAACAAATCATTTCTAGAAAAAATTGTGCAATTCATGCAAAAATTCTAGTTTGTGAATTGTTTATTGGAAGAGCAAATGAATTTGGTCAAGATTTAAAAGGTGTGTGTGTTTTTATGATGTTATTATGATTGAAATTAAAACTTCAAAACACAAATACTAAATCACTTTTTGATAACTCAGATAATTAAATATCTAATTCGCAAGAATAGAAAAACTCTAACATTTTTATATATTTGTTTTTGGTGATATATGTATATCCCATGTGTGTGAAATTCAACACTTTTATTATTAAAATATTTTAAGATATTTATTTAAACAAATGCACATATACAGTTCTTAGATTTGGATATATTTTACTTATAAAATGCTACTTGATTTTGCTTTCTTTCGTGTACCATATTTAACATGCAAAGGCTTTTAAAATCATGTACATACAAAAATGAAGGCATAAACATCTTTTGTGCATGTTGTGCATTAACTCTGAGCATGGAATTAGCTCTAAAGTGTGTGTAGTTATTTTTTAAAATAATTTTTAAGATAAAATTTTATGAAATATTGATCTTTCATTTGTTTTCTTCTTTATATCCATTATGGAAGTATACTGTTTAATTGTTCTACATCTGTGGAACTTTTTATGGTAAGCAGTTTTAAATAGGCTAATTAACATTTTATAAAAGCACATCATGCTATTCATGGAATGAAAATTTCAAACTCATATTTCTCCATGTCGAATATTTGTACATATACTATTATTCAAAATCCTAAACATTTTTTGATAATTGAACTATGTTTGAAATTTTTTATACTTGTTCTGAAATGTATCTTTTGTAAAACTGTACATGGAATTAGCTCTAACATGTTTAGTACCTTTTCTAAAAAATTTCTAAATCAAATTTTGTTTTTTGAAAGTTTTTGGAAGTTTAACTATAAAAAAAAATTAAAGATCAGCATCAGAAAAAAATCCACGCACCGTTTTTTGTAATACATTATAAGGTACTTTGAAAAAATTTTTAAAAGAAAACAGATATATTTAAAAAATGCCTCAGGAATTTAAAAAAAATTTGAATAAAATTCAAAAAATTTAGATTTTACAAACATTTTGCTACAAATTAAAAAAAATTTTTGCATTAAATTTTTATTAATTATTAACCTTTATAAAATTAAAATAAAACAAAACATAAAATATTAAAAATAAAAAAAAAATTGTGAAGATGTTACCATACCGCCTTAAATTTCTTTTTCTTCTAAAATATTTTGTTTTGGCACATTTTTAATATTGTATAAGTTTTGTTTTCCCTACAGCAACATTTTTTTTATCTGGACATTTTGTACCTATTAAAACCTATAATCTTGTCTTCTTTAATATATAATAAGTTTTTTTCGGTGGAATTATTGGATGATCTGGTTCTTGAAGCAAGTATTATATCTATGACAAACTTTATATAAAATTGAATTGTGCTTAACTTGGGTTATTCTGCTATTATTAGTTACTAAGTTCATAACAAAAAATAATTTAGCTTACCAATTATTTTAATTAAGACCGCACTTTCGTATCATATCATGAACCAATTTTTTTTCAAATCAAAACACATCCTCCAAAGCCACAATATGCATCCAACATTATAAAACCATCCCTGCGCATTTTTAATGCAATGATACTATTAACTTTGACAGCATATGACAATGCTTTGTAAATTATAATTGTCTTTTAATTCAAGAAATCGGTGGATGGTAATATACAAATAAGTACCTTAACCCGGCATCACTTGAACGAAAAAAAAACGACCGAAAGTTTTCGCGTAGGGTATCTCATACCCAAGAATGTCACATGCTGTTTTTACCATAAAATTTGTATACAAAGGTGACAAACGGAAAAAAGTAGGAAATACAATATTTTTATTATACCTTTCACGTGTAAATTTAATTTTTCTGTTCTTTTTGTAAAGGGCATTTAGTACTTTGTTTATTTACTCATTTAGTCTTCGTCGCGAGAAAGTGTGATATATTTCAATGTATCTCAATTCTTTTTTAAAATTTCGTAGAAGAACTGTGCTTGTTGATCTCTATGTTCTTCTGCAAACCGAAATCCAAAACACTTCTGAAATCAGCGGCATGTTCCATGTTTAGTAAGTGACTTTGTGACGGATCTATACGCGGCTCATACTAACACCTTGGGGATTCTTTCAGAGAAATATTTTTCTCAGCCAACTTTCACGGAAGATAAGAAAACGTAATCATGTAAATTGAGTTTATTATATATATTCTGTGTTCGTGAGTTTTGGGAGTTAGTGAGTGGAGGATCTTGAGTATTGCAGTGGGAATCTTAGTTTATAAAAGTGTGTATTGAAGATTTCCCAGGGAGGATTAATCGGATCGGATTTGATCCCGTCAAGTATTTATGTTCAAGGCCGCAACAGTAGTATTGTGAGCACTCTTTAAATAGAAATTACAGAATAACTTGTTAGTGTGCGGTGGAGTTGAAATTAAGCTTGTATAAGTTACCGTAGAAATCAGTTGAGGGTTCGTAAATAATATCCTCAGGCTAACTGGTCTCACCTTCACGTTCATAGTATTGATCAACAATCTTAATTGGATTATTATTGTGCTTGCTTGATATTTTGTGGCAATAAAATAATTTGTTTGAATCATGTCGAATGATCATTTAGCTCTCCCCACACATCTAGCCGGGTCCGAGAGAAGACAAGGGGGTATGAGGGGAGTAGGAATAAACCTACATTACATCTTCTGAGGACTTAAAATAATTTCCGCATTTTTTGCCGCAAAGTTCAGCAACACAGAAAAGAATTTGATAGTCTAACAATTACAAATGCTATCCATTGAATATGATTTGGTCTTCTTATCATGGATGATAATTGCTTCCTCATTAACTTATCTGGATCAATTTCAGTAATGGAGTCATAATTGCTATTATAATATTAATCTCATTCGGTTCTCTCTCTGTTCTTCATCATCACTGCAAGGAGATTTTATTTTTCCGAAAATACTGTTGTACTATATCTATTAAACATTGTATCTTTTAAATTACTTAATTATCAAATTTTTTCATCGTAACTACAATAATACGTCATAGCATTAAAAAAAATTAAAGCGTGTTCATGCATTTAGAAACGTAACAGTGATTCAAGCGCAGGATATAACATACCCGAAGAGGCTGTAATTAAAAATATATAGTTAGAAATCATCTACAAGCTAAGGCCCCTTAAGGGATATGACCTTCAATCACTGTTTATTAAACTGTGGGGTGCGCCGCCTAGAGGGCGTGATAACCCTAGAAGGGGGGGGGAGGCGCTAGCACATTGAAAAGTTAAAAACAAAAGATTACTTTAAAAAAATTATTAATTTACTAAAATTAAACAAATAAAATACATTCTGCCAAAATAAAAAATAAATATCACATTTACACTGCTATAATACACTTATAAATATATCAGTATTGCCCAATGTATTTTATAATTGATTTAACAAAACTAAGTTAGGAACAAGTTTAATAATTAACAGTGAACCCATATGCTTGTCATATATGAAACTAAAAACAAAAATTAACAATTACCTTGATAATTTGTACGTTTTAGAAGCAATACCTTAAATACTGATAAAAAATTACGTTATTCACCCCCCCTCCTCCGAATGACCCCGTTTAACACGTAGGCGAGCGTATGTGGTGTATGGAGGGGAGATAGAAAAGGAATAAATAACAAATCCTCTGAAATAAGTAAATCCTTCTAAGAAGTATCAATGCCATTTTATTGCATTCCAAAGCTTTCGGAACAATTTTATCGATAGCAGTGCCCAGAAAAGATCGTATTTCGGAAAAACGTATATATACGTCCGTGAGAATTAAAACACTGGCTAGATGAGACGTTTATACACGCCGGTGCCACTTAAAGCCATACTGTAGGCTTAACTTTGAAGTATAGTATTATTGAATTAAATACATTGTTATTGGATGCAAGGGGGGTGATGAAAATTATGATTGAATTTTGGATCGCAAATATTGAAAGTTTGAGAGGCACTGCCTTAAAGTCAGCTACACGAGAAACTATCCATTTCCCAAAAAAGGTTTAGAAGGAGCGTTGAAAGAAGTTAAACGGTGGGTATGAGAAGTGCCGGTTAAGACGTTTCAATCTAAAATTATCAGTTTTTTTGTCAATATAAGTGTACAGTGTAATATTCTATTGTTGTATCTTTGAAACTTTCGTGACGTAGTAAAGCTTTAGATTCATGATTTTCTTTATTATACAGATTACAGAATCCCTATTAATTTAAACGTACTTTTGAAAACTTGTTTCATTATTTCCTGCACGTATATATTTATTTACAGTGGTACTTCCTCATTAGATTTGAAAAGCATATTAGTGTCAGGATATGTACAGAAGTAGAGATGACGTGCTTTAAAGAATATCTGTGGGATTTTAATCGAAATTTTTTTTTAAAAAATTTTGCAGTGTTGAAATTTAAAACATGTTTTTTATTAATGCTTGTTTTGCCTATGCTTTTCTTTTTATTATTTTGATACGCTAGCAAGTGCATTTTACAAAAAAAAAAGAGTATGAAGAAAAATAATAATAATTACTTTTTTAAAAATAAAAATCCCTGATCATTACTTCTTTATACTTGTATTTTTAATGGATGGTGTATACTTTTTTTTCAAATTAAAACGGTTGTCTCTAAAAGAAAAGCATTTAAGCGGTTCTATTAAAATCAAAAAATAATTTAAAGAAATAAGTAATTCGGAATGAAACATTATATTTTCCTTAATTGGACACAAATGTTCATTAAGACTGGAATACAGAAAAAATGTATAAATCTCTTAAAGCCTGAAATTAATGATTTAAACGTTTGCAAAGGAACACCTTATAATTTTTTTGTTGTGCATTTAAAATACTTTTCTTACTTTAATCGTTTGGTGTTATAATCTATTCGAAAGAAATCTACTTGACTCAAATAATAATAAAATCTTATTTTTTAATTGAAGAATTAATTTTTCTGCAAGAGTTTTAGTTAAAAAATGATTTATGCCTCTTTTTTCTGTGATTTATTTTTGGTTAGTCAGTGTTACATTTGTTTTGATTTAAGCTTCTTCTAAAGTAATTACGCATTTTTTTTATACTTTTGAGAATAAATGAGTTTATATTTCAAAACAAAAAACTCATTTGCTAAAGTTAACTCCAAACTAGATTAAATATCTGAAGTGGTTATTCAATAAGCGAATAAATAAGATAATATTTATATTAATATTAACATAGAGAAATAACAAGGCATTACAACCTTTATTTAGGCCCAACGAAATTGTATAAAACTTTAAATACCGTAAAGGAATGAATGCTCGTGAAAAGCCTATTTCTCTCACTCTTTTTTTGTTGCAATATTTCAATTAAAAAAAAAACACGAATTTCAATTGCATAATTTGTGTTATATGCTTGCTTTTTCTTGAAAAATTGTATTCACATCAGTATCATCTACATATCAAACACATTAATATCATACTGATAATACTAAACAAAGCGCATCTCGGACTGAAAAAGTAAAATCATTCTGACTGTGTGATGCAGTACTTGGTTTCATATGAGGCAATTTTGTGATAATCAATTTATATCCTCTCCCCAATCTGTCAGTGTAAAGAGGGGAGATAATTCCTGTCACACACTAACACAAAGTTGACTCAAAAGGAAGTGCCTTAACAAAGTTCACAGCCACATCGGTGCAACAATTGAATCCAAAAAAGCAACAAAATTCCTTTTTAATTTTCAATACTCAAGTAGTCGCGTGTGAAGAGAGTTCAGCTTACACAATATCCATTTAGTTAAGTCAACTAGTAGGATGAAGAACATTGCTTATAAATAAAAGCTTCACAACTGGTAGTGTTGGTTGACCATTTGTGAAGAGACCCAAACAATATCTATTCTGTTCCTTCTATTATGTGAAGTACAAGTTGAATCGTGTATAAGGGCTCTAGATGTTCCATTGAAACTTTTCACAACTTTTATCCAAAATTAAATAGGAGATTGTGTGTCATGCAGTAGTTTTCTTGATAAGGAAATAAAAAAGTAAACGTGGCATTGCATTTTCAACAACTGAACTGGACACTCATTGGTGCATCAGCCCATGAGGGCCAAGGCCTGCTGTGCCTATCTCAGCTTTCGTGACCTTAGGTTTCGATTCGTTTTGCTCGATGGGGGGGGGGCAGTGTTGGATTAAGCGGGTGTCGGACCTGGCCCCCAGCTCTGGTAGGGCCCCACGCTTAATGAGTGCAGAAGGCCAGCGACAAACCAACCACGCCACCTTGGAACAAGAAATGAACAACTTGAAAAGAAAACAAAGATACAATGAAACCCCTATTAGAAATTTATCGAGATCCAAGAGAAATACTTATCGAATTATTGCGTTGAATTATTATTGATTCTAATCAGAATGCCTAAATCAAATGCACAAAGAGGAAAAGAGTTTCGTGAAAGAAAAAGAAAAGAAAAACTAGCAGAAAGTCCAGTCGAAAAAGTGATAAAAAAACAGAAAAATAGTGCAAATTCATCAAGCGCTACTGCCAAATCTCGATCAGAGTACATGAGAGAATATCGAGCACGGAAAAAAACATTGCAAAATATTCTTTTAATGCCGAGTTTAATGACTGATGATGGGAATGCTATTGAGACTCATCTAATGCCAGCACTGATTAATACGGACTTTGTGAACCACCCTGTGCAGTCAACAAGTTCAGAGCCCTCAACAAGTCTAGTACGTGTTGTTCCAGTATCCGTCAATACAATGGCCAATCGACTGCAACGGAATGTAGATGATGATTACTGTGACAATGTTCACATCAAACGGAGGTAAATTCACAGAACTAGTTATCTGATGGGTTTGGTTACTAAAAGAAACATCAAAACATGTTTGCAATATTTAGTAGCTACTCCATTGTACAGAATGTATGATGTTACAATCGATGTGATAGTTTCTTCAATTTCAAACAGAGTGCGTCTCAAGTTCTTCAAGATGAAATCAGTGAAAATATAACTATTGAAGAGAGTCTTCCAGCAACATACGTTGTTATGGAATGAAGAGAAATATCTTCGTATTGCTCCTGGAGAAGCGAATGTACCAAGAAGTTTCACTTCTATCGCGTGGCATTAACGCACCATTTTTTGTGCGATTCTTTATAGACTGTTTTTAATTTAATCAAATTAGTTTTTGTGATATTTATACTCTCTAACAAAACTAGCAAATAAAATAAAGAAATACCTTCCCGTTTTCTCTTTTTTCTTCTAAAATTTCTACTCCTGGTATTACAAACGGTATCCTGGTATTAAGATCTAAAAAATATCAAATACTAGTATTGAACTTTTCGTCCGATATTGCAATCCCTAGCCGCAATATATCCACTGTTCATGATTGTTGGGAACAGTGGTCAAGAGATTGTACTGCCTCAAGAAGATCGGGTTCCTGGGGGCCACGTTGCACTACTGAGAAGATACGCAGGCGTTTTAGGCGTACGGATGTGGGACATTGTACTGTGTCTGCCGGGCAAATGCGAACTACAGTTGGTACCACAATTAGACAACGATTTGTTAGAAATTGGTTACTTCTAGGACAGCTCCGAGCCAGTTGTCCTGTAACGTATATTACACTAACTCCAAGTCACTGTCATTTGCGACACCAGTGGAGTCAAGCTAGAGACAAAGGGACGACGGAGCGAAGATGTGTTGTGTTTCCTGATGAAAGCAGATTTTGCTTTGGAGTCAGTGAGGGGGGTGCCAGTGCCCAAAACAGGTATCAGCGTGACCAAGTAGCACTTCTTAACCCTCGGTCACTCGTGCATGTTTTCGCTACCGTCGTTACTCGCGGAGTGTAGAGAACACCCCAAACTCTTAACGCGTGTATTTAAGGATGAAAAAAAATTAAGTCAATTATGATACATATTTATAAAGTACAAGAAGTTTTTTGTATCATGCAAATAAAATTATTAAATTTATTGCTCACAAATAAGACTAATATTAATTTAAACTAAACCTACAAAATTTTCATTTTAAAACATTTAATTATATATTTTTTTTCATAAAAAACAAGTAAAACCTTTTTTTAAGTATTAAACTTACTTTGTAATTAATGTTAAGGGTAGTAGAAAGTACATAGAAAACAAATATTTTAATCATTTACCAAACATTCAGAGCAGACTGTATTCATATGCTTTAAGCACATATTTGCTTTGCATTGAAGGAAAACACAATTGGTTTTTACATCTTTTACCCGTGGACAAACAGTGCAGAGCCCCTTTTTTGTGAATTGATGCAATTTTTACTATCTTCTGTGTCAGTAAAGCTTCTTTTGAATTTTTTGTCAATTATTTGTTTCCGTGAATTTATTTGTTGTTTCTTGCTCAAAGTTTCTTCCAATTCTTGTGCCGCATCCATGAGATGAACATATTGTTTAATATGGTGCTCTTCTGAAATTACACAATCTACGAAATCACTTTGTTCATCCTCAGAATCTGTCGATACAGTATCTAATAGAAGACCGAGTTACTGTTGCTCCCTTTCCTATGGAATTTTTGTCGTAATTTCTGAAAAACGTTTTTAAAAAAATTAACAAAAAATAATATTTTACAATTATTTTTAAGTTTTATATTACTTTTATGCTACAATTATTGAAATTTTAAATAAAATATACATGCATATTAATATATTTGAAAAGAAAATATTAACCGAAAGAATGAAAAACTTACCCTATTCTAGATGCTTCGAGTGCGAAATTATAACTCAATCAACTCGCGGGGTGCTCTCAGCACCCCAAATAAACTTTTGAAGGTCATTACGTTTCAATCGTCCGAGCGAGAGGGATTGCATCAGGCCTGAAGGTTCAATGACCCAAAATGTACAGCTGTAGAAAAAATCGTGGTATTATGTATTCTTTGTGGAATTCTAGGAAGCGTTTCTTGTTGCTGGGGTGTACACAGCACCCCACGCGAGTGATCGCGGGTTAAATTGAAGACCACCATATACGGTGAATGGTTTAGGGGATCGTACTTCGTCTAAGGCAGCAATTTGAGCTGCAGTTACACAATAAACTGTTAGAAATCGATTCCTTCACGGACAGCTCCAAGCCAGGTATAACGCATTTACAAGTCATTGCCGTTTGTAACGGCCATGGTATCAATTAAGGGCTCATAAGGGGATGAAGTGGAGATGTATTGTGCCTTCTGATGAAAGCAGGTTCTGCCTTCGTGACAGTGATGGTCGAGTGTTGGTCAAAATAATGACTGGAGAACGCCTGCAACCAAACTCCCTACGGCCTAAACACACTGGAACTACACCTGGAGTCATGGTCTGGGAAGCAATTTTCTATGACAGCAGGTGAACGCTTGTGGATATCTCAAACACACTGACTGTAAGTCTGTACCTCAGTCTGGTAATTCCACCTATAGTACTTTCATTCATGGACAACATCGAATGGAGAGTTTTCCACTGGGATAACGTTCCCCCCATACCACTGCTATAACGTAACGTGTATTACAGAGTGTTGACATGTTACTGTGGCCTTCAAGATTACCAGATCTGTCTCCAATTGGACTCGTATGGAATATCATTGAACAAAAACTCCAGTATCATCCACAGCCAGCACAAACCGTCCCAGTGTTGCCACAACAAGTACAACAAGCATGAAATTTCATACCACTAAGTGACTATCGGCAACTGTATGACACAATGCATGCACGTTTAAAGGCTTCAATTTAGAATTCTTGAGCTTAAACCGGCGATTAATGTAACAACATATCACATTTGAAATACATTATTTTGAGTTTAAATCAACCTGTGATTTTGATAATTAAATGAAAAAAACATGTTAACTAGACAATTACATTGTCCAAATTTCATTACTCTACAATGTTTTTTTTTTCCTCTTGGAGTTGGGATTTTTTCCTTCAGTGTGTTCTATTAATAGCCATCACTTAAGCATCTCAACTCTATACTCAGCTTACATAAATAAGTTTGGAAAATAATTTAATGTGCTTAAATATGTTACTAGAATAATCTTTGAAGTTTCATTCAACAACAGCAGATTAATTTTACAAATGGACACTCCCAATAGTCTGATGAATGGAATTTTATTGAAAATCAGCTAAATGTGCAATATTTCTTAAACTTTTTCCCGTTCTTATTTCTTACACCTTGTTTTCGATAATTAGAATAGTTATTCAATGAGCTTTAAGAGTAATAACTGGAAACAGTAATTATTTTATGTAAACATCATTTGTCATCGTATGAAGCAAATTGCACTTAATCTTAAAATATGCCTTACAAATTATCGCTAATGATTTAGGAACAGTTTTAAAGGAGCATATGAAAAATAAATTTCCCCAATGCTTGTAAAATGGATCATAATTAATAGCATGGGATAAAGAGGATTAGGAGAGGAGCATATGTATAATCTTATTCTAGGAAAGTAACTATCTGCTTTCGTGAAATTACTTTAATGTTTATAATGATTAGCTTGTTATGCATTTTTTATTCACTTCTTGATGTGCTAAATTTCTGAAATTTTATACAATCGAGTATTTTTGGTAATATGCTCTTAAGAATTTTTAAAAGTAATTAACAGTTAATAAATTAATTTTTCATTATATATGAGAGAGAAATATTTTATGGGAAATTTTCTTAGCGAAATAGGGATGAATTAAGATATATTTGTTAAATTAATCTGAGGATGAAGATGGAAGTTTTTAACACAAATTTGTCTCAACTGCATTTTAACTAATAAAATATTAAACAAATTAAAAAATAAGGAAAGTTTAAAAAGAATATGTGATATTTTCTTAAACATTTTCGAATTTAATTAATAATACAATAAAAGAGAAGCAATGATAAAACAGTCTAAATTATAATTCAGTCATTTAGATGTATTTAAACTTTGTAATAAATACTTTGAACTTTTATTTCGTTATCCTTTCCTTATAACATATGTTTGCCATATCCATAGTTTTTAGCATTTACTACTTTATATTACTTTTTATATATAACAATTTTTACATTTTTATATATAAATTACTTTTTTTATGATTAAGGGCATTAGTAGGAATAATTAAAAATATTTTAACTGCAATTATATAATTAACAAAATATTTTAAAAATTTATAATGCAAATGGTCTTTTAGAATTCCATATTCTGTTTACTGAAAAACTGTATACTTTAAAAAAAAAATGCCTTTTTTTACAGCTTCAGTAAATTGCCAATATGTAACTTTTTTAAATGGGGAGTAGTCGCGCGCTGTATACTTAAATTAGTGCTCGCGCGGGGGTGACGGAGTAATCTGAATCTTTTTATTATAATTATTTTTATTGTACTCGGTAAAAATCGTAATTCTAATGAAAAAAATTGATTCAGAGAAGGTATACTTGCCTTATTTCAAGGACTTTTTACTTTTTTCTTTGATAATTTGATAAAAAGTAGCAATCAAACTGAAACAAAAAGTTTCAAAAGTGAATGACATTAGGAAGGACACAAATCAAAGACAATTTTCACTAACGCTACAGGAATATTTATTTGCAGGCAAAACTGTCAAATGCTGTTCAAGTTATTGTAGTTTTTCTGTCTTTTGATGATCGACAAATAGCATGTTAAAACTTTCCTTCCTTGCGTCTTTTCGAAAAGGCTAAATGATTCTTGTGGTATACTTATGGCTTCATACATTTCTTGATGGAGTTTTTAGGTAGATTTTAAAAGTTTTCCTTTCACTCAAGTGTTTTATGTTCATCCCTTTTCTCAAATTTGCTTTTGCTATCATGATTAATATGCATTATTTCATAAAGTTTTTCCCTTGCTTGATCAATTTCAACTTCCTTCAATAGAGATCATATAAACCATATATATATATATATATAAAACTTTTGTACTCATTTACATTTATAACTCTTTACATGTATATACTTTTTTCCTACATCAAAGCAATCAAACCACTAAGTTGTTCACAAGTAAAAATGCAGCATGCTCAAAAAGTTTATTTTGAAACAAAACTAGTTGCGTGGGTAACTCAATCACTCCATGTACCTTAATATTCAAAAAAATTTTTGCAACTCCCAAAAAAGAAGAAAATATGTGACAAATACATTTTAGTTCCAATGGAGGATGTGGTATAGAAGGATACTGTCAAGATCATTAGTAACAAATGAACAATTTTCCAGAATTAACGATTTCATGAGCCTGAGGGGACTCTGTGCTCCCCCCCGCGACCTTTCCAGAGCTAAATCATTGCCCTTTTTACGTATTCAGTAAATTTCCAATAGGTAACTTTTTTAGTATTTAAATCTACGCAGCTGTGACGGATCTATACACGGCTGTAACTAACTCCTTGGGGAATCTTTAAGGGAAATAATTATTTCAATCAGCTTTCACCGAAGGTAAGAAAATGTGATTACGCAAATTATGTTTATTATATAAATTCTGTATTCGCGAGTTTTGAGAGTTAGTGAAGTGAGAATCTAAGATTATTAAAGTGGGAATTGAAGATTACCAAAGTGAGGATCGCTCGGATGTGAGGTGATCAAGCCAAATATTAGTATTCAAGGCCTCATCTAAAGGAGTTTTGAATGACAAGAGTTCAGGTACAGTGCTCATTATTTAAATAGAAGTTTGAGAGTAAATTGTTAGGGTGCTTCCGAGTTAAAAACGAGCTTGTATAAGTTATTAAGGAATTAGTTGAATGTCTGTTAATATTATCCCAATGCTAACTGATCTCACCTTCGCGCTCTAGTTTTTGATCAAATTTAAATGGATTATTATTGTGTCTGTGTTGAATATTGTGACAAATAAACAATTTTAGTGAATCATGTCGTCGGATCAATTAGTTCCGCCCACACATCTAGCCAGGTGCTAGAGGGGGTAGAGGGAAGTCGGAATAGTCCCTCATTACACAGTACCCTACAAATATCAAATTTACTGATCTGTTTCTTTTTTTTTTTGCATTTTCTTGTGGCCTATATCATTGGGAAGCTTCTCACGAAATTCCAAATCAGTCAACAGCTTAGTTTCTAACATATTTGAATTTTTCTGAGCTGTAGTTTTGGTTTCGGTTTTCTTTTAAAGCATTTTTTCCTTTCTTAAACTGAATTAATTAAAAGTATCCTTAAACACAATCAAATATTTTAGTATGAAATGGTTATTTATTCTAATTTTCATTACTAAAATATTTCCTGCTTGATTATGTTTTTGATAAGTTTATAAGTTTTTTGAGTTATTATAATTAATAAATTGAAATTAATTTTAAGGCCTATTTTTGCTTTAAAAAATTGTTTATATAACTTAGATGTTTTATCATGAACTTTCTGTTGTTGAGAGAATGCATGACCAAATATGTGAAAAACATTTGGAAGAGAAGGAACAGTACTGAAAATGATGTATCTAAATATTAGTCCTCAGCTCATACTGATATTAAACTCCGAATACAAGTATTCTGAATTCAAGTATTACATATAAGTTTGAATATTTGCTATATGTACCAAACTAAAAAGTATACTAAACATACCATTGTACTGTATTTTAGTATCTTTAATTCGTATAACAAGAGATAAAACTTCCTTAACTGCCCCTATTTTAAGCTGAAAAAAATTAAATTTTTTGAACAAACCTGGCTATTTTCAGCTTACGTTAGTTTTATTATTGTTTTGTACATAAATGGTTTGTGTTTAAAACTTTTAAGCTGAATAAACTATCATCGTAACAAATGATATCTATATTCTGCAAAAATATTTTAAATTAAAAACAAATATCCTTAGTCATATTTAATTAAAATTGTGTTTCAATGTAGAACATATACTGAAAAATACTATATTAAAAATTAGAGCACTATAAGTTTTTGCTTTATGCCTTTACAAACTTTAAATGTGTTTTTCTCAGACTTTTCATTTTGATGGTATAAGTGTTTTGTATAATCCCTAAGGCTTTTCTTTCCTCTTCAAGATAGAGCCTTAAAATGTATTTTGTATATATTCCCAAACTTATGTTCAATAAAAGTGAGAATGGATTTAAGGTTGAGACCACTAGTTATTTTTTAAAAAATGCTTAAGTTAATCTTTAGTAAATTTTCTTGTTTTTTTTTTCAGGCTTAGCTAGAAAATTAAGGATAGAAAATCAACAAGGGAATATATTTTCAAATCCCTGCTGACTTTCGTTCGCAATAATCTAAGAAACATAAATAACTTAAATTGATTATTATATATTTTTAGTCAATTTAAGTTATTTATGTTATTTCCACTTTTTAAAAGTAGTCAATTTATACGAGTTTGTAAAAATTTTTAATTTCTTAAAATTGTAAAATAATGGCAAGTCAAACTGACTTTTTACTTTCCGGATTAACTTAATAATATACACTGCTGACCATAAATGCAACACCAAGAAAGACAAGAGATAGCACAACAATATTTATTTTGTAGATAACATGTTGACCAAGTATCAAATGATTAAATTTATAGATTTCTGTGAAGTGTGGTTCCTGCCAGAATCAGTAGCCAGAGTGACCGCCATTGTTGGAGATCACCGCTGCCACACGCCTCGGCATTGATTCAAAGATACTTTAGATGTGTTCTTGGGGTACAGCAGACCAAGCAGCTTCCACACGTTGCCCGGCATTGATTCAAAGATACTTTGGATGTGTTCTTGGGGTACATCAGACCAAGCAGCTTCCACACGTTGCCAAAGTTGATCTGGTGTGGCAGCTGGGGGTGTAGTCTGGGTCAATCGTTGAGCAACTATGAACTACATGTTTTCTATCGGTGAAAGATCCTGAGAGCGAGCCGGCCATGGAAGTAATTCAATCTGGTGATTGACGAAGAACCGTTGGACAATGCGTGTCACGTGTAGTCGCGCATTATCCTGTTTAAATATGGCAGTGGCCAAGCCCTGAAGGAAAAGACGGACAACTGACTCCAACACATCGGAGATGTAGCACTGGCTGCTTAAAGTACCGACAATGCGTACTAGAGGAGTGTGAGAGTGATATCCAATACCGCCCCATACCATATCCGTACCATATACCATACCCGGTGCAGGACAAGTGGGACAGTGCTTAACGCAGCTGTTCAGCATCCTCTCTCTACCGTGTCTCCAGACTCGAATCCGACCATCGTGGTGTTGCAGACAGATGCATGACTCATCAGTAAAAACAACTTCATTCCATTATGCCGTCCACATCCTTCTTTCATCGCACCATTGGCGGCGGAGACGTCAGTGGTTCTGTGTCAAGGGTAGACCAAGCAATGGACGTCTTGCGGACAGACCACTCTGCTGTAAATGGATTCGAATGGTACGCGCAGGCACTGAATGAGGCGTTACGGACTCAATGTGCTGTGCTATGGTTCGTGATGTGACTGAGCTATCCGTCACTGCCATGCGTACAATTTCCCTGTCCTCACATGATGTGGTGCACTGAAGTGGATGCGATCGACCTCGTCGGCCCGCCGTACCCTCCTGCATCCAACGGTCTTATATCCGCATTACAGTTGTTTGGTTTCGTCCAACACGACTACCGATTTCCCTGAAAGATAATCCCAATCTCGGTAGGCCACTATCCTTCCTCTGTCGAACTCGGATACTTGATAAAAAGCTGATCGCTGTTTTCTACGAGACATAACTGACCTTTTTTTGAAAAAACCTCAACAAAAACACTATTGCCGAACTTGAAATCGTCGAAATCTCCAAGCCTTAAATAACGCTTTTAGGTGGCGCCACAGGCGTGCGTGATGTGTGTCTGCGCGGAAATTCTAATTATTTGCATATCTCACCTCCGCTAATACATGTTGTAAATTTCATGTTATTTGCGTGCTTCCTTCAGGGTGTTGCAATTACGGTGGCCAGCAGTGTAATTTGAATATAAGACATAAATTTCTTTTACTGTTACTGTCTCCAAAATTTTTTTAGAATAATGGTACTGTGCCATAATTGCCAGAGTATTTCATTAAAAAACTAACAAAATTTTAATTTTAACATTAGTTTATGCTATGAAATTCAATAGCTTTGCAAATAAAAAAATCTATATTTTCCTATAATAAATTTCTCTACTTCATTTAATTTTTTTTTAGTGTTGACCTTTTTTCCGAACTGATGCTTATTAAAATATTTTTTCTCATGTTTACTGCTTTGTGAACTGCAAATTAACGTAGAAAGTTTCTTTTTTTATGTCAAACTGAATTGAAGGAAATAACATTTAAAGCTTAGTGGCTTAAATCATTTTTAACAATGCTCTCTTAAAACTTCCAATCCTTCGAAAAACAAAAGAAAATTTTTTAAAAAAATAATAGCCTATTACTTTTGGATATCAAATGTTGGCTTTTCTTGTTCACTTAAGATTTCTTCATCAGTAATTATATTTTCGGAGAAATGTTTTAAAAATTCTTAGAATAAAAAAAGGGTCAATACATTATTTATTAAATATATTTTGAGATGTTCTTTTTTAATTTAATAAACTACCTTAGTTTTATAGATATCAGGTAATGTGCATTTTAATTAAAAGCAAAAAAAGTGTATTTATATACTTTTTGCGATTTCAATACCCAATTTATATACTGTTTCTTGTTGTTGTTGCTAAAAGTCGATATTATTTCTTGATTGGTAAACCGATCTGATGCTGCAGCTACTTGTTTTCACATTAAATTATGAATTGCTGTAAAATATAATGCCATGTTTCTATGTTTCATTATTATAATTTATTCCTTCTTTTCTGCATGCTAAAACTATTTCTCTCTCCCATCTTCATTCAGGTATGGGGGATATAACTTTTTTATCTCAGCATTCAAAACTTAAAACATCACATAAACGTGCCATCAAACATTTTACTCTTTAAAGGTATAAATTATATCAGGAAATTCGATTTAGATGTATGCTCCAGTTGTGTATTGAACAAACACACATGCATTTGTATATGTATTAATATATACATATATAAGTGCTAGAGTAGTACTGTGGCAAATACTTTCACTATATTGACTAGTTATCTTAGGTTTATAACTATTTTGTATACATTTTAAATTATACACACACACACACAAACATATATATATATACAGTCAACTCTCACTAATTCAAAGTATATGCTGGGTCAATAGAAAAATTCTTTATATTTCGGACTTAAACAATACGTTTTAGTATACTCAATGTTTCGAAGTAAAATCTGTGGCTGTCCAGACTACAACACGCGGCAATTCAAAGTTACTTTATAAAACTCTCGACAATTCGGAAACTCACTATCATGTACAGTTTTGTAGGAAATTTGTCGGGGCTTACAAGTTTTGTTGCATCTGTGTGTCTCCCCCGAAAGGGTAAAATCGTGGCTTTGGACCACAATAACACAGAGAGTGATGAAGATGAATAGAACTAGTTGACTCCGAGAACTCTAACTGAAGCTTAAGTGTCAATCAACAAACTATGTAAGCAAATTTTTCTTTCAAAATCATGTTGACGCCAACATTTTCCAAGCTTCATTTATTCTAGAAAAATCTATTGGCATAGTTAAATTCATTGACTTAAGCCAAAAATGATAACATATTTTTTCATCAAAAAATAATCATGTACAGTATGTATTATTTTAATAATTGAGGCGTTGACATGGATAAGGTTATAAGTCAAGAAAACCCATTTTTACAGGAGAAGCAATAAACGATTTTGAACTGCTGAAATTAAGTTTATTCATTAAATATAAGTTCATATGAGATCTATTTATGGATATATATTGTTTTTTAAATCAACGTACAGCATTTGAAGTAAATTAAATTATAAATTTTAAAAAAAATTAATTTAATTTTATTATGTACAAAGTTGACGATAAAATGCATGATATTTTGTATCCTGAATTCCAACATAGACAACAAGTCTATTTTTTTAGGATCACTAATGGCTGACCTTTTTCCAAGTGACGGTAAAGAGTAAATTCTGGAGATGTCATTGACAGACTTTCCCCTTTTAAATATGTTATTCTCCTTCCATGGTTCTATGTTACTAAAGGTTGTCTTAACTTGTATAATAGGCAAATTGGCTCATGAAATTTTTATCCAGGAAGCAGTGCTAATCTTAATTGGCTGAAAACTATTCGATAAAAACGCTGGTGAATGTTTGAATCAGGGTAGGCTTTTACAAAGGCGCGATACATCCTGTGGATATTTAAATCTGGACTCAAGTATAACTTTGAAGATTTGTGCCGTGAATAGTGGCTTTCTTCGGAAGGACATGATGAAATATGTCCCTATATGAGTTCTATATCTTCATCGGTATATTTTGTTTTATGGGAATGGGATCGCGGATTTTTACCCCTACGATTTGTGAAACAAACATCTCCCTTCTTCTTCTTCTCAATCACAGAGTAAGTTCTCTTTTGAGATAAGCTCAATATATCTCTAAAAGTTTTTGCGCACACTTGAATGTGCCCATTAGTTGATGGTAAGCAGTAGGTGACAGAGATTTGTCTCCGACTTAACGCAGGAACGTTGGTTGTGCCCTGTCTTCGTTGCTTTATGCGCACTATGTTTATTAAGCCAAATAAGAAATTACATCGGTCGTCTTCTCTCTGTTTCCAAAAATTACGCACTTCATTTTCCACTAAGTCGTGGCACCTGTATTTGCATTTGCACGTAGCCTAGAGAAAAAAAACAGAATTTAATATTATCATCATCATTGGAGCTTCTGAAAAATGTAATTACACAATTTGAATTTTATCTCAGAAACGGTGAAAAATTACTTACCAGTTTGAAAGGCACTGATTTTGGAGGCATATTGATATTTACACACAAACAATTTAACTGAATCTGAGATTAATGTAAACAGAATGTAAAAAGAAGCAATGTGTCTCGGTAGGTTATGATAGCAGTGATAAACTTCGCTTGACTTAATGCCTTCTCCATGCCAACTCAATCTGACTTTCTACCAGAGGCATCTGCCGGTGTTCATAGCAACTAAACCACTTTCAACACTGACTTACTAGTCTTCCCATGCCATTGGCATACTTCTTACTACTTTTTCCTATGAAAATCTCAAAATCGTTTTTTTTTTACCTACTACCTTTTCCATGTCAATGCCTCAAATGCATTCAAAACAGAAATATGTATTAACTTCTGTATAATATTTATACTGTATAATGTATACTTTTTAAAAATTACTTTAAAATAATTATATACATGTGTACATTTTTAGTACATAGTTTCACATTTAAATGTGTTAGAAAAAGGTTTCTCTTTGTGTATTTTGGAAGATTTTTCTACTTTCTTGATAATTCGAAATTTTTCATTGGTCCCTTCAACTTCGAACTATCGAGAGTCTACTGTATATATATAAGTTATGTAGTTGATTTAGTTGTAATGTAATTGAAAGTAATAATGTGTTACTTTAAAGGAAGAAAACTGATTCATTTAATGTTGAAAAATAAATAAATATAGAAACTATCAAATAATTCGTCATTACTTACGATGCAATAAATTATTCTAAAACAATTTCTTCGTTCCAAGCCAAACAATAATCATATTATTTATTTGATTGTTATATTTTCTTTTACTGTATTGTCGAAGACTATATTACAAATGATTATAAATACTCGTATTTATTTAATGGATGGAACAAATCTTTGTTGATTTGGTAAACTAGTACGAGAAATGATGTAATAACATTTCATGACGTTAATGTGATTTCAGAAAACAACATTTTCTTTTATTTTAATGGAGCATGGAAGATGTCTTTGAGATTATAATGTTGCAGCAATGCATTTACAAAAGACGGTGGGAGCAAACTTTTTGTACAAATAGAAGCAATTTATAATACGACAAAAGGAAACCTTTTAATTAAATTTATGACAGGGAAAGGTCACCTTTAAAACTAACGAGTTTCAATTTTTTCTGATGTTATGGAAAGGATTTGAGGGGGTTCACCCATGTGAGGCCTGTTTTTTAAGCATTTTTAGAGAATTAGTTTTGGTGATCAGTAAAAAGATATAACTTTTTTAATATTTATTCATATGTATTTTAAGAGTATGATATAAATATTTAGCCAAAACTATCCAATAGAACGTGAGTTATAGCACTCTGAGCACACCTTGCCTCGAAAAAATGGACGCTCACTTCCTCCACAATTCCGGCTGATTAACTTATCTGAAATAAAAAAAACATTAATTGCATATTTAATCTATAATCTAAAACACACATAATGGATTTTACTCAATTTAAAGTATCAAAAATTGGATTTTTGGTAGACCTGTGAAGAAAACGTTTCGAATTCCATAGGTTTTTTTGTTATGTTTTTATTAAAAAGTATATAAATATATAGAATTTTGGATTGAACGTAGTCCATTTGGTGCGTATGTATGTGTTGAGTCTATCCTATAAATTTGAAAACTTTCGGTCAAACCGTTCTTGAGATATGATGGATAAGATGATATATGAGAGATATGAGATAAGTTTGTAAAACACAGTTTTGAGAAAAACGCGTTTTAAGTTTCCAGTCGAATTAAAACAATTAAAATCTTAACTTACCCTCAATCGGCGATGCCTGGTGGCGAAGACAAAAACAAGTTCAACGAAATATTCAATAACTATAGATATTTCTTTTTAAACCTCTACAAACTTGAATGGAAATATATTTGCATAGAAGGGTCACTGGTCTCAAGTCGGTTGTACACAAAAGGCCTAACTTTCGATTGCCAACTCACAGATCCGAAAAGCTACTCTTCTAACATTTGCATCTTTATAAAGACTTCCAATTTAAAAAATCCCTTTACCACCGTATTCTAGACATTTTAAGGAAGCAATTTATGGAATTTTTTTTTGGATTTTTTGAACCCATCACATGGGTGAACCCCCTTAAATAAAACTATACTAAACCATTTTTCCCTTCTTATTATAAATAATTCCTTTTATTACAAAAAGGAGGAAGAACACGTTACTTTAAAGTCATCTAGATTTTTGTGTTGTAATATTATTTACTTTCAGTTTACCTAAATCATACACATATTCATTTAATGACTTATTTATTTCCTTTACATCAAATCTACTTCTTAATTCTGTTTCTTGTCTAAAATATTTAAGGTTTTCTTGCGATAAAAAAAAAAAAAAAACAGAAATTCGCGGAAGGATTTTTTTTTTTTTTTTTTTTTGTGGTTTTTAGATTTGTTTAGCAGATTTTAAGAAAAATATGCTAAAATTAAGAAGAAGAAAAGAAATTATTTTTACTAAAATGGGTAAAAATTTACAAAAAATAACATAAACGCGGCCCATTCTGTAGTAACAGTTTATAAACAAATTTCCAATTTTTCAATTCTGATGTGTTGCTATGTTAATCATTTTTGAAAGGACGTTCAGGATAAGAGATATTATATTTTTTTAAAAAATAGAGCATTTTATCTTAGTTATTATATGAAATTGCTTAAAAAAGCAGTGATTTTGTTCACAAACAGGACTGTAAATTTTGTAATAAAACAGTGATTAATAAATCTGATAAATAAAACACTTCTACTATTATACAGAATGTACACAAAAAATTTCAGTTATTTATGTTCAAAACTGTTTTAACAATCGCTGATCCACATTTCGAGTAAAATGCGTTTTAAAGTATGACAATTTGCTTAAAGTAATGGCATTTGCTTCTTCTAAAACACTTGTAGTTTTTCTTCTATTCATTAGAAAGTAATAAACTTTATATTTTTATAAAGGTAATAACATGTCCTATAAAATAAAATCATAAAAACATTATCAGTTTTTGTCAAAATTCATAATTTTAGAGTAGTATTATGCCTTAGTAACTTTTTTTTCCAAAATACTAGTTCATACTCTGTAGAGTAGTGGAGGCTATATATAGCCAAAAATTTTATTATAGAACCATTTTTCATAAAAAGAGAATGTTTTGAATATATGTCTTTCTTTCTTTGTTTATTGTAAAAAAATGCAGTTAAAAAAATTATGTTAATAATATGTTTAATACAGTTTTATATCCTTCTTATTCAAATGCACAAAATTTTTAAAAAATATTCCTTTATATACTTTTTTAAAATCACTGCTCCAAATTCAGTCATTCACCTTATAAATGATCCCACGAAAATACTTATTAATACATAGAAAGAATCATTAAATTTTAAGGTGTTTTTTTTTACATAATCTTATGAAAAGTATCAGACATTGGAACTATAGTTAACGAAAAGATTAATAAGAGAATGAATAGTGATGAATAATTGCATTTTGTTTCACATAAAGAAAAGAAACATTTTAAACCATAAGACCTTCCAAAATTAATATTCAGTTAAAAATTCTTTAAAAATAATCTTTAAGAAAAGTTAATTGAAGCAAAACCACATATAAAAAGGGGAATTCAGCTTTATTCAGTTTTTTAATTCTAAATCTTTTAACACTCATTTTATTAATTAAATATTTGATAAATTACAAAATCATCCATTTTTTAAATATATTCTTCCATTCTTTTTTTAAACTTTTTGTGTACCTGAGTTAAAGCATAATTGTTCTTTTAATTTATCCGATTAAATTGCTTTCAGTAAATTTTAAATAAAATTTTTAGGGAAAAATAAATTGTTTAGTAGTTAATGTATTTCCTATTATATTAAAAAGCGATATGTGATTTTAGCTTGGTATTTTTGATACTCCTTTTTTTAAATCTAATAGTTTTCTATTATTATCAGCTTTCCACATGAACTGTGAGATAAGATGTTTTACTTCTAAAGATATTTTTTTGCATTTATTCAAATTATAAGCAATTGTTTAAGCAATAATACAGTGTTTGAACATCAACTCAAATAACTTTTTTTCAATTATAACGAATTGCGTATAAGGTAAATAATAATTATTGAATTAAACAAAAATTATTATTTATACCAAAAAAATCCAAATTAAATTTCTTAAATTAAAGAAATGCGTATCAAATATTTTTTATTTCAAAATGCTGCAATTTTACTTGCATATCATGCACATTCATTCATTAAAAGTTATCAAAAGAACCGTACTATTGATTTTTAATAATAACAATACATGAGAACTTTAGATGATTGCATGAAATATAGATTCACATTTAAATAAAAATTATTGTTTTTTAATCTATTTATATATACAGACATTTAGATTTATTTTTCTTTACTCCCATTTAACAGAACTATAGCAAATTACAGAGAAGAACATTTTATCAAACTAAACTTTCTCCAATACCTTAAGTAACCAATGTGATAGTATGTTGTAAAGAAATTAAGAACCTAAACGAAATGTTCTTAGCGAATGAAACGAATGAGTGTGCAGTATCCATAGAGATTGATCAATCCATATTACTCAACAAAGACACAAATTTGAATATAGTAATATTTAATAAGACTGAACTTGCCGTAATGCGGCCTACACTCTACAAATCAAGTTACACACTCACGATATTTACATTTTAGATACTGAGGTGCGCACAGGCCAATATTTCGGCACATATGTCATTGAATAATCACCCATTTTATATTGGCAAAGAAGTTCTGTCAGCCAGCTATCACTAACAGTAGAGAAATCAGACATATTACTCGCATAGCTATAATGGATCATAAATCCAAGTGACAAACCCGGAGTGAACAAAAAACAACAAATGTCTGAGTTAATAGTTCAATAACGTTTTTATCAGCATGGAATGTCAGCTAGCTCGTCAACAATGACTCCGGCTACTCTTAAAAATACATCTCTACAGGAGCAATTCAATGGTGAGCAACCGTGAACATAAACCCTACTACGGTTTGAGGTCGTATGTACAGGACGATCTGAAATTCTGCTTTCAACCTCATGATGGACGCATTCATGTTTAGCGGCATCGTGGAGAGCCCCCTTTGACGACGTGCATTCGACATCGACACACTGGCCGTTCACCTAGAGATATTGTGAGGTACCATTGAATAAACGCTGCGGTCACCTCTTTTAGCGTTGACGGCTCTTTAAAAATTGTCCGTTACATTTCTGGTCAATTAGGGCCCGTGGGTCTACCCTTTCTTCGAACTATGTGATAAACAAAGTTTCAAAAGTATAATGCACGTCCAGTATCGTATAGACCAGCTTTCATGCAGAAAATATTTGATTGATGCCCTGTCCAGCTATTCTCCAGATTTGTCACTAATAGGAAATGTCTGGTCAATAGTTGACCAGCAATTTGCTCATCACTATTGAATCTTTCACTAGAAAGATTTTATAAGGAATCATTAGATACACGTTGCGGTTACTTCTTCTAGCCCTGATGGCACTTTGAAAAGTGGTGGTTATATTTATAGTCTGTTGAGGCCCTTGGGTCTGCACTTTCTTGAAATCTGCGAAAGACAACGCTTCAGAAGGATAATGCACAATCATTGTCATACCGACCTTCTTTCATACAGAAAATATTTGGTTGATGCAATGTCCAGCACGTACTCCGACCAATAGAGTTTATTATTAATAGAAAACATATGCATTTATTGACCAGTGCTTGGATCGTCATCATACACTAATCATTATAGACTATGAATTGTGGCATTGTTTCAAAGTTGTATAAACAATTGTATCATTACATACCATCTAATATTTGCTTGATTTAAGGCCCGGGAGAATAAAAACTATTGTAGCTGCCAAAGGTGGTTATTCTGGGTACTGATTTCTCAGGTTCGATGCGTGTAATGTGTTTTGAAAACTTATTCACTAGTTATTTATAGTATAATATACCTGTTCAATAAGTATGATTTTGTTATTAGCATTTCCTCATTTTATAGAAATTTTAATTGCCTGTAGCGTACATTGGAAAGCTACGTTTAATATACAACAATTAACATCGTCCGTAGTGATATAAAGAAACAGCAGAAACACAATCATACCTCTAGTAATATAAATCCAATATTTTAGTTCAATAAAATATTTTTTTCAAACATTTCAAAAGAAAAACCACATTATTTTATAATAATTATTTAAGCGATTTTTGAAAGGCAGCTCACAAAATTGGACATCAATAATAATTTTATAAATCTTTGTGCCATTTGTGAAAAATAATAAATCTGAAGGTTTTTTTTTCTTTCCCTAAATTTATAATAATGAAATTTTGTGAAAGAATTTACTCTTAAATTAAATCGCTTAGGATAAAAAATTTCACTAATGATTTTGTATTTAACCAAACCAGAATGTCCTCACACTACCTTTGAACTATTATTTTTAAAGTAAAAATGAATGCTTTAAGTTCCATTTAAAACTTAAAATCTATCTATTTCTTACATGCAAATACTTCGAGAAGCAAAGATGAATCCATTAGACATTAAGACAAGGGGAAAAAATTTGAAACTTTTAAGTGTGGTTCCATTTGCAACCGTAATGACATTACTAAATCCTTAGAAAATATTCTACTCGGGATTCTTTGAATTAGAAAAATGCTTTTAGTGTTAATGAAAATGGGCATTGTCATGTGTTAAATGTAAGCGCGTCTTGTACCAAGAAATAAGGTACGTGCCACTTCTTGCGTATTTATAATGGGTGGGGGACTTTTATATTATGCTGAAATCTAAATAGCTCTCTTTCGCCAATATAAGATAATGTTTTATCTTTGTTTAAACATTTTAAATGATGTGTCAATTTCAAATACCAGCTGATTTATTTTTACTTCAGTTTTTATTATGTACTCTAATCTTTGTGGGAATAAATATCTGCCTCAGTAGCACACATAAGAAGGGGAGGGTCCACGGGTGCGGACCCTCACCATAGCTCTTGATTTTGTTTCAATTGATGATAATCCTATGTAAATAGTACGGCTAAATTTACGAAAGTATTTATCAAAAGTTTGTTTTATTAATTAATGCTAATTATTAATTCAATAATTTATTTCTTACTTATTTTTGTTCTCGAAATTCACAAAATCACTAGAATATATTTGGAGGCGTGTTCAGGTATTATACAATAATGGTGAACTTTCAAGCCTGAGTACCTCTCTGAACGATTTTGCTGTGTGCCACTATGTTTCAAGAATTTTCTATTTATATAAAAGAGAAAAGTGACTCACTTATTCATCAAGATACATCTGGAATTATTAGGCAAACATACATGAATTATTATTTTTTTTAAATTTGGCTGGCTGTCTCTTTCTAAGAGTAGAGATCCCCTACAAAAGGCGTGTAAGGAATTATTATTCCTTCTTCCCTGTAACCCAGCTAGATGTGTAGGAGGAACAAAATGATCCAACCGCATGATGAACTTAAATTATTTATTTATCTCTATATTTAACACAGATACAAATCACACTCTTAAGATAAATTTAATCAACTTTAGCACGAAGGTGAGACAAGATAGCGAGAGGACTTTATATACGATCATGAGAATCTATCTTTACGATAACTTATACAAAGCTTGATTTAAGAAGTGAGTTAATAATTTAACTTTCGAACTTCTATTTGAACTAAGGTTACAGTACCTGAATTCTTGCAATCTCTTAAACTATTCGGTGTGGCTTTGAACACTAAAAAGTGATTTAAGCACTTCTTCGAGATTCCAACTTCACGAGTCGTACACTTTTTACTTACACGTATTACTGTCGATTTGCTTGCTTCTCATCAGTTCACCTCACATCCGAGCTATCTTCACTTCACCAATCTTCAATTCTCACTTCACTAACCTTCAAATCTCACTTCACTAACTATTTAAACTCGCGAATACAGGATATATATATTAAACTTAATTTGCATAATCACGTTTTCCTGTCATCGGTGAAAGTTGGTTAAAAGAATGCTTGTCCTATAGGAATCCCCAAGGAGTTACTGAATGGACACGTATAGATCCGTCATAGGTGTTTTAATAAAATAGGCCCTGAAGGAGGTTTGCGAGAGTGTTAAAGGACGTTAGAGGTAAAAAATTCCTGTTTTTGAACAGTTAGACCCACATACTTGAAATTTGGCTGACCTGTAATTTCAGCGAAGTGAGATCAACTACACAAAAGGTTTTTAGGAATTCGAACCCGAAGTAGGTTGCGAGTGGCTCAAGGGCACTATGGATAGATGTTTTTGACCACATACTTGAAATTTGATAAGTATTTTCCTTTCATGAAAATAAATCCTCTAAGAACTGATTTTACAAAAATCGACTCCTATGGGAGGTGTGGAGAATTATTGGGACGATAAGTAAAATAATTCCCTTTTTTGAAATACTAGACTTTCAGTAATGAAATTCGGATGCATGTTTCTTTTGTTTAATTGAAATCCGCAAAATCTACAGAAATCTACCCTTAAGAGGAGTACGGAATACATTGATAAAAAAATGCTCCTTTTTGAACTCTATTAGCCTTATACTTCAAATTTGGTTGCATGTTTATATTATTGAGTAGACATCCATTAAAAATGGGTTTTGTGGAAATCCATTTTAGTTTAAGGCAGTTTACTTCTCAAACTTTCACTATTTGCGATCCAATATTCAATCATAATTTTCATTGCGCCCCTTTCTCCACACAATAAAAATGTATTGAATTCAATAATATTATACTTTGACTCTAAAGTTACAACTCTGCATTAATCTTTTAATTGCTAACGACGTAGATAAACATCACGCTCAACCAAAGCGATAATTGTCCCGTACGTATATATAAGTCTGTTCGAAGTGCGATCTTTTCTGTGCACTGCTATCCATTAAATTATTCCGAAGGCTTTGGAATGCAGTAAAAGAACATTGACAGTGTCTGCGAAGATGTGTGTATTTCAAAGAATTTACTTATTTATTCCTTTTCCCCCCCCCCTCCCCGATACATCACATACGCACGCCTGCGTGGAAAAAGGAGGCATTGGAAGCGAATTGCATAACTTTAAATCGGCAGTTAAGGGATTTATTATAAACCATACATATTATCAAGTGTTACTTTTTCTGTATAGTTTTATGTATGATAAGACAATGAGGTCACTGGTAGTTATTTTACTCGTCCTTCACTTAGTATTGTTAAATTAATTATAAATACACTGCTCCGTACTGATACATTTATAAGTGTATTACATTAGTCTAATTGTGTATTTCATTTTTTATCATGTCAGAATCTATTTTTTATTTATTTACTTTCAGTGAACTAATAATTTTTTTAAATAATATTTTGTTTTTGACATTCCAACATGCTTGCGCCCACCTTGTAGAGTTATGACGCTCCCTTATGGAACGCACCCCACAGTTTGAGAAACGCTGTTTTAAGGATTTACGGGATTGTAAAAGATAATTCTACTTTGATTATGTTTCCAAGATAATTCTACTTTAAAAATGTTCAAATTTAAATTTTTAATATTTTTTTTTGCTTTGTTTTGATTTGTTTATATTAAGAAATGATGGTTAGGAGAAAGTTTTTCAGTGCAATTGAAAGCTTAATGTTAGAAATATCAGTATATCTTCATACATCGTCATGAAATTGTGAGCGAAGCGAGCGGGTTATTTTCAGAAATTTTATAAATTTCCTTTATAGCTTGTGAATTTTAGTGAAGGTATTTTTAAAAAATAGTGCTCCATTGTATAAAATCGCGTGATATTTTTGTTTTTACATATTTAATTGAAAATAAATGCATGATTTATCTTGTTATGTATAGTTAATTTATTTATACATCTAGCACATATCAAATCAAAATACAATATTGATGTAAAAATTGAATAGCGATATATAGAATATACAACATAAACATTGATTTAAAAAACAAAATTTTAGGCTGCTTACATAAAAAAAAATCTAAATTTAAAAATTTGAGGATAAAAAGAGAGTATATAAAAATATTCTCATAACTTATTTTAAAATGCCTGATGTGGACAACAAAAATATTTGTAAATGTAATTTTTTTTTCAATCGATAGTGAAATTTTACATGATCATTCAAAATAACATTTTCAAGATTTAGAGTGTATGTATTATAAGATTATAAACATGGGTTGAATATATATTGGATATTACAGAACCTTTGGAATTTGTATCCCTAAATCTCTGCTAATGTTATAAAAAACATCAAACACATATAGATGCATTGAGTCATGTAATAGTTAATGCAGCTCAAGTTAAAATCAGACTTGGTTTTCCATTCCATAATTCGCCTTAACAACATTAAAATAAAAACATTAATGATTAAAATGATGACAAAAATAGTACAGCGTTATACTCAGTTTACTATATAATACGAGGTTTGGAACTTTATTAGTGGCAACACTGCTGTAAAAACGCTACTCGACAAAACCAATGAATGTCGTGTATACGTTATGTGAGCTACATACCTATCTTACCTCTTAGAAAAAAGACTCGTCTTTCCTACGTCAAGCGCATTCATAATGACTGGAAAAACTGTGTAATTCTTGTATTATCTTGTGGTCTAAAAAGTAAGTGTTGTCAGGATGTTTTCAAAACAAGAACAACGAAGTTGGATAAAAATTGAACGTGCCAGAGGTCATACAGCACGACAATGTCATCAAGGGCTTCAAGTAGGCATTCTGGGAATCTGCATTGCCTTATAAAACTGTTGCAAGGTTGGTAAAAGCCTTCAATGAAGGACGCAAAATGTAGCAAACATGCATCGGCCAGGTCACCCTAGTGTAATCAAAGCAGAAGTGCATGCTGTTGCCGCACAAATGGACAGTGATCGACCCCCTCCCCCAGATCTAAGTCATTGTGAATTCATTCCTGAGATTAAGGAACCACTTCATTCGCTTCCAAACTGTTCCAGAGTACGGCATACTGTATATACGGCAGTAGACCGGTCCACTCTAACTATCAACAGAACAGACGCTTCTACCGGTGTTCTGCGACTTCCACATCGCTGGAAACGTGCTATGCACAATGCTGGCGACTATACTGAAGCTCTGTAAAACATGGTGACATGAATCACTTTTGTATTCCACTTAAATAAACTGTTGCCACTATTAAAGTTCCAACACTCGTATTATAATACTATTTTTATATTTCTGGAAAATATAATTGGAGTTGCTCAAACCCCATCAAAATCAACGGATAGTTAGCAAGATTCAGATGTTAACAAAATTATGTTTTTAAATCATATTTTCATCTTTTTTTGAAATAATTGACCAATTGATTCGCTTTGATAATAAGTAACTTTAAATATAATTATTATGTAGATCAACAAATTTCTTCTTGAATGTGTAATCCTGAAAAAGAGTATCAAAATTATGTCAGAACAGTAGTACTGCAACGAAAGGTATGCCCATTGAAAAAATTATGGTTTTATAAGCATATGTTTTTTCAAGCAATGCTTACCAGTTAAGCCAACGATTTTTAAGCTACGGCCCACTGATGCCTGAGAGGCCCCAGCGTCTTTCCAGGAAGTCTTTTAATGTTAATATTTCACTAATTTATAGACTCTGAAAGATCTCGTGGAAAAATTTTAAGATGTGCCATCCTACACCAGATTTCGTGGAAAGAAGCATTCGACAGCCTATCTCCTATTCCACTCAATTCACAAGATCTAAAATTATGCATGGTCAATTCATGGTATCCTCTGAACATAAAATGGCCTCCAGAAGCATTTACATTCAATTGCTAAATGAATCAGAACAGTTATCCGCGAAAAAGTTGATCCAATAAAATCTTGATCGTGGGTTGCCAAATCATTGATCAGTATGGGTACTTGTTTGAGGCAACATATTTTTGACTATCTGGTTATTATGTATTAATCTTGTATCATACAATATGACATGGAGATCAAAGAAATCAGCAAGATGTACAGACAAATTGACCCCTTCCCTCTCTTCCTCTAATCTCCAAGAAGTTAGGAGAGAAATTAGTGATAGTTTCCTTTGGACTCTCCCTCGTGTGTTCACGATATTAAAACAATTTATGGGAGTCAATTTAGCTTATTAATTCAGAGAGATAATTACTAATGCCTGTGACTCAATACTACTTAATAAGTTTGGTTTTGATATGATCAAGAAACGGTAAAATAGAACTACTAATGGTGCCAATTTTCTTTCCAAAATTACTTTTGTCTCTCCTCTTATTGTGCAGCTAAGGAATTATAGATATGTGGTTTTGAAAGTTTGCCACACCCAACCTATTCTCCCAATCATGTCCCAAATGACTTGAATCTGCTGAATATTACAACGACATCCTTAGAAAAGGCAGGAAACGTTCAATGACATGTGTAAAATTTCTATTTCAATTATATTTAATAATTATCAAAACTTACGATGCATTTGACAAAAAGAATATTTCTTGCATAAAGGATATTTTTAAGTAGTTATTAATAGAAAATAGTTAGTTCAGCTATTTTTAAGCAACTACATTTTCCCCAATAATCCCAAAATAAACACCATGGATTCCTTCACAGGAAAGTCACAGGTTACTTTAAATACTTTGGCTTTCTTAAACGCTATTACTTATGAATAGTCCTACTTTGACTTAGGATAAAGCACCAGGAGAAAACTTCAGTTGAAAAAGTGAAGATTAAAATATTCAGCAACCTTTGGTATGCTTTGAAAAAAATCATGATTTTGCATTATAAGAGCTAAAGGTTTTTTTTTTTTTACATTTAAGAAAAATATGGTAAATTATAATGTTTTCATATGTTTAAAATCTTTTTATTAATGGGGTTGCGTATTGATAATTACTATTTCATACCATGTACATTCCCTGGAAGCTGGTATCACTTTTCAATGTGGCACCATTTAGGTAGACACCAATCGCCACAATATAATTTTAACGCCCATTTCCTCTCCAGACACCTGATCTCTGACTACGAAATTTTGAATTTAACTGAACTGCAAACACCTAAGCCAAACAGGCACTCCAAGGATATTTAACAAGTTGCATAATCATACGGCATGGACACAGAGGATTTTTGCATCACAAAAAGTCGCCTACTTTGACCGTTGTCGAACCCGCAAACTTGGGTAAACAAGGCCAGCAAAAAAAAAAAAAAAAAACCAGCTGCAGTATTTAATACTAAATACAACATAAAATAACAGTATGGATTTTTAAAAGAATAATGTTTACTTTGTCCTACAGTGTTGGAAAGGTATTTCATACTCTTGTTTAAATATGAAAAAAGTAGTGACAATCTAAGTTAGGTAATTATTTTCTGCACCATAAAATTCCCTCTTAGTTGTACACTATTATCAGAAGTAAAAACAATCAAAACAGAATATTGCTCAACAAATCTCGAAATTCTATCCCGGGTGAAAAGTCTTAACATTCGTGAGCAGAAAGAAGTATCTTTAAAGAAAAATTTAACATTTCATCTTGGAATCTATCATCCTAACGGTTCGAACACTGAAATGCACTTTCCTTCAGATAAATATTATATCCATGGTTTATACACTATAATTTCAATTCGAATTGCTTATGAATGAATATGCGATCTTTGGCTATCTCATTTCAAAAGGTGATATTACTGACGACAAGATGAGAGATTTAACTCGGAAAACCCTTTTAACGATTCTATAACATGTGTTAATTCTACGTATTTTCTTTTGTCGCCGACCAGGGCATTTATGTAATCGATGCATTTCATCCAACGCCTCTTTTTCAGGGAGCGAAACGAAAAGATTTTCCTTAGATTTGAGCAGTAATTATTCGATGCTAGTGATTTCAATCCACCACTTACAGGACATTACAGGGAATACTCAAAAAAAATTTTTTTTTCTGAAACACACTAACATACGACGGCCGAGAAAGTAAAAGAAGCTATTGACTTTGCTTGAGCTAGGAATTACAGAAATCGCATGGTAGATTTGTGAAAGGAATATATCGAATTTCCGATAGCTCAGTAACTGAAGACAGATTGCTGTTTTCCTTTTTAGTACTTTAAAGGGAAATTTAGGAAAAAGAGAGTTTTAAAAAGTCTGTTTAACATTACAAACTATATAATAAAGAGTTGGTGTGTACTGGAGTGTCCACAAAATTGCAAGAAGACGGAAATATCCAGATGCTTGAAATTAGGTGCGCTAAAAATATAGATAAAAGTTATTTGAACCTCGAAGGGAGTTTTCAAAACCCACTGCAGATTTCTTAAAATATCCATTTCTTAGCAAATTTCCATAGCACTAGATGTCTGAAATACAATGTTGTCCCACCTATCATTGAATGTGATAAATTATTCTCCTTGTACTAATTCAGAAATCTTAACGCATATCACGTTGATTACATAGTGTAATGAATTTAATCATTTATTCATTCTCTGTAACAGGATTGCTATGATTTTTAGTCAATAATAAAAAATAATCAACAGAAAGATACATCATAGTTTTTGTAACAAGAATTTTTGATACGTAACATCTTTCCTCTCGATTGCTGAAGATTTGTGGGAGTGATTTCGTAAAAAGGTACGGAAATGCGTAACAGGAATTTAGGGAAGTGGGCGCTATTCAGTGAAGTTCTGTTTTTTCTCCTTCATTCGGGAGGGGCTCCGCCCTCATCCCCCACCCCCGCGGTCTAGGCCATGGGATCTTTGTTTTTGTTTTCTCACTTAAGGATCAGAGAAGAAGCTAAGTCCTTAAGGCAGAGGCGTGGTTAGACAATGACGAACGTGTTTCGATACCTGACTTCGATTGCTGCGTACAATTTAAACGACCGGGCCACAGAGCAGCTGATGTTGCGATCTATCGTAAACAGAACAACTCACATGATGTGGCTGGACATATGGATATTACTTATTGTCAAACAAGTGGACTGAGTATTGTTAGTCAAGATATTGGGGACATATGTGCTGCAAAATGCTTATTTGAAAATAGACAAACAGTGATTTCGTTGGTCGTATACATTTCTCCGAATCAAACGGTTAAAAAGTTTAAAGATTTCCTGCATTTTTTACTTTTACCATATACCAAAGGTGATTGTGCTCTTTTTTTTTAAAAACTATCATTTGCTTCCCATGATTTTGAGTGGTGATTTTGAAGTTAACTTCAGTTTTCTAGAAGCCGAGCCACCGATAGCTTTTTTGAATGATGAACTCAAGCTCGAAATGAACACAAATCGAACAACTAACAGTGGTACTGTTATTGACGCTATTTTTCGACGGTTTTTAAATACTTTGAAAACACAAGTATATGCGTTATATTTTAGTTATCATAAATTATCATTATCATCCCCAAATTGAACAAGAATAACTATTTTTGATAAAAAATTGCATTACTCCTTGTGTTAATTAAATAAAATTTTCATTAAATATATAATTATTCCATAGAAAATTATTTCCAATCTACTCGATTCATTTTTTTAGGATTTAAATTGCTATTGGGAGGGGCGAATTTACCACGATAACATGTCAGATGTTACACATTGTATGCGACTACTGTAAGGCTCTTTTCTTTTTTTTTCTAGTTTTGCTTAGGCATTTTAGAGTAGTTAACTCACACCCGAGTGTATTTTATCTCTTTTTCATCAACCCTAATTTAAATTTAGGTTTGGTTTATCTGTTTTTGATATATTTTTTGACTCGTGTTAGAATTAATAATGCAATTTATTTTAAAATTTATGTCTTCGTAGTGATAATTTATATTCGAAGTTAAATCTATATTTTTATTGATTTAGCAAGTTTTTAAATTCAATAAATGTAATATATTTATTAGGTTATAATCATGAGCTAAATTAGCTTCAACTATTTGTTTAATATAATTTTTAACTGTATTTTATGCTGATTTCATCTCCTTTCAAATCTTTCCTATATGAATTTATATCCTTTTGTTTACTCATTTTTTTTTTAAGTTTTCGCCAACTTAATTCACCTTTTTACTTCCATCGTGCTCTCCTCTCATTTGACAAAATACGAAGAAAGAGAATATCTCTCTTTCGTACATTGATATATATGGAAAAAACAGAAAAATATGTAATAGAGAGAAATAAGAAAATCACATGTAATGGTGAAATAAAATTATGTTATTTTTATAAATTACATACCGAAAAACCTGGCGAATTACGCGCACTTTTAACACAAAAAATAAGATCGAAATTTATAGCTGTACATTATATGCCGGGTGTAAAACTTATTAAAAGTAGTTCTAGAAATATACTAGCTCTTAAAAGTTTGAACTAATCTCGAATGAATGACTTTAAAATATAAGAGCAGTGCGCACGCACATTTCAGGTTTTCTTAGTGAAAAAGTGGGTGCCGTTATATTGGGAATATACCTTGAAATTAAAAAATAAAATGTTGCTTTAAAGTATAGATGTGCGCTTTCTACCCCGGATTTTACGGTAAATGTTTGAGGAAAAAGTTCCAATAAATATATCAGAATATAGGCGTAATCCTTTAATAAGAGATGAAACACGTGCGTTTCAAAATAGGGTAATCATAATTATGATTTTAAAAAAATGCACATTATTAGAATTAAAAGTAAATACTAAGATATTACAGACATAAATATATATACGTAGTACGATCCAAACATTCGGGGACTCTGGCCATTGCTGACGACGAAAGCAAATTCTAAAATTTAAGCAATTTGAAATGGATTCTCTCAACCTTCCTTTAACTCGCTAGGTTAGTTTAGTTTTTGTCATGGGACCAAACCGCCCACGCAGCTGTTATTTTCAGAAACTAGTTAGCTTTTTCCCACGATCTAAGAAAGATGGCTTTTCTTGAACAGCGTTGAACATTAAATTATATCAACGTTTAGGTAAAACACTAATGGAGACTTTGGAAATGCTAAGTAAGGTGTATGGGGAATCTACCATGGCGAGACTCAAGGTTAAGAATGGCATTGGCGTTTCAAAGAGGGCCGAGAATCTGCCGTATACAATGAACGCGTTAGATGACATTTGGTTTTACGATATTTGGAAAATGTTACGTTGGTGTTTGAATGTGTTCAAAAAGATCGTCACCAAACGCTTGAACAAATAGCTGAGGCTACACACTTCTAGAAGACGTCGTTTAAGGGAATACATTCGTCGTAAATGGCCTCACTTCTGGCAGAGAGATGACTGGCACCTTATGCATAATAACGCACCAGCCTATCAATCCCAATTGGAAAAAAATTTCCTCACCAAAATTCGTAATAACGTGCCTCCACATCCCCTTGTTCCCCATACTTAGCCCTGTGGGACATCTTCTCGTTCCCATCAATGAAAAAATATTTACAGGGATGTCGTTATGTGTCATCAGATGAAGAGAAGGTGGCTTCGCAGGAGGCCATAAGGAAGGTTGAGAAATATGACTTCCAGCTGTGCTTCCAGAAGTTATGCAAATTCTAACAGAAGTATATTGTCGCCCAAGGTGTATGTGGCTCGGTTCTTTGAACTATTCAAGGTATTGTTTTCTACACCTTGTCCCTGAACTTTTGGATACTATGTAGATACTACGTACATGTTGATATACTCATATATTTTTTTGAGATTATTAAAATGCATAAAACATGTTTTTATAATTCTAACATTCTAAATATGTAAATTTGCGATTACTTTTACAAGCCTAAGACAGTAAAAACTTTAGAGTGCTGTAAAATCATTAAGTTTTTACTTGTAAATGTGATTTACTTAAGGTATCCGAATACCCTAAAATTGAAAATTTTGCCAAAAATTGAATATATATATATATATATTATTTTATTTTATAGAATATCTTATTAGCTTTATAAAAATACCAAGTTTATTATTTCCCGTTAATTAGAACAAAAACTACAATTGTTTTAGTAAAAGCAGGTTCCATTACTTTAAGCAAGAACTTTAAAAAGCTTTTCACTCGAAATGAGTTTTTTTTTAAATCTTCAAACAGAAACAGCGAATTGCTGAAAAAATATTGAAAATAATTAACTGAAATTTTTTTTAAAGTTCTGTATAATAGTAGAAGTGCTTTAACTTTCAGATGAATCATCAATGTTTTATTACAAAATTTACAATCCATTATGAAAAAATATATTCATTGTTTTTTTAAGCTATTTCATATAATAGCTAAGACAAAATGCTCTTGTTTTTTGGGAAAAATTAAAATATTTCTTATATTGATAACCATTTCAAAAATGAATAGTACAGCAATAGATCAGAATTGAAAAATTGAAAGTTTGTTCATAAAGTTTTGGTACAAAATTGGCCCCGTCTATGTTATTTTTTGCGAATTTTTACCCATTTGTTCCCATTTTATTAATAATAATTTCTTTTTATCTTCTTAAGTTTAGTATATTTTTCTTTAAATGTCTTAAACAACTCTAAAAACCACAAAATAAATCTATATCTGCATTTTTTTTTAAAAATGTGTAAGCGCGGCCTATTTGGCACCGCTCCTTCACCGCCTTGCCTACCTAAGCGAGTGGGGGAAAACAAAGCATCACCAACTACTTCCAGAATAACTATTATTTTATTACTCTTCAAACACACTTGATCAATCACAAGTGAAACTACAAAAGGAGACCCTAGGAGTGATATATAAAGTGAGCAACCTATTCTAAATGAATAACTCTAAGTAAACACGTCTAAGTAAACTAGACAAAGTGAACAAGCATAAGTGATGTAATTAACTAAATCTGATTCAATCTATCTTAGACCCTTAATCTGCTAATGTATTACCTTAGCAACTCCTTCCTTAACTCACGCTGTATTTAGTAAATACTCAATGAAATATTCTCACTTACGAATCACAGCAACAGCTCTCCTGTTATTTCTATCTTACATCTACAAAACCTATATAGACTTTATATAGTCAAACTAATTTAAATATCAGGGTTTCTTTTTGAGAGGCTGTGAATTAACGCGAATGCTGGCCCCAAAGTTTCCCCAAGAGGATTAGTGTTTAAGGTCGCGGTATAGATCCGTCACAAATGATGTCGCAAGTAGTCGGATACCTTAAAATATACCCAGAATAAATGTTAGCCTTAAGTAATTACAAAATCTGACTATAGTTCTGCTAATTACAAAATAATATTACAGGAATATTTTTTTATGTATTTATAAAAAAAATATTAACATTACAAATAATAAATCGTTTTTAATGCTTATTATTAACATTGCACATAAGAATATGCTTTTTGCTTACTTCCTACCAATCACGAAGAAGTGTCAAATTTTGTATTTTTCTAAACATCAAATGACTGTTCTTGCTTAGTGATCAAAGTAGTGAAAATCATCTTAATCATATAAAAAAAAAATTGTGAAATAGGAGTTTTAACGAAAAACACCTCACATACTAAGAAATGAAATGTTTTAAAATAAGTAGATAATAATGGGGTTGTTTTCATTGTCAAGCACATCCAGAAACGCGACATTTTAAGCCGATTATAAAAGCTCTGCTTACGATAGTTTTGATGGAATCAGTTATTTTTTCTTTGAGTATTAAATATCAGGAAAGTAATACATTTTAAATTACTAAGTAAATTAAAATACATCCCGAAATACTACAGAAAAGAATTATTTTAGGAAAAGCTTCGATCGAATAATAAGCCAGACGTAGAAATTCTAAATGCGAAAATATGTTAAAAAATAATATGAAATTTATTTCGTGAAAAATCGTTTGAAATAGAATGAATAAAATAAAGATTGAAACTTAATTATGTGAAAAGGGAATTCCTTAAACTGCTTAAGTAAAATGTTAAGTAGTTTCGTCAGCGACATATATTGTTTTAATATTTTTAAGAACAATGATGCGACAAATTTTTCTAAAATATCTATTTTTAGATTAACTAGAAATAAATTCAGTATACATATTTTATAATATAGGATTATTGTCCACTAAAAATCTGTAAAGAAACATTTAAGACTTAAGGTTTTTAAAATCAATCGCCATCTATATATATAAAGGAGAAAAGCGACTCACTCACTGACTGACTGACTGACTGACTGACTGACTGACTGACTGACTGACTAATCACGAAATCTCTGGAACTATTCAACCTACAGACTTGAAATTTGGTAGACATATTCCTTTGATAGAGTAGACATCAGCTAAGAAAGGATTTTTCGAAATTCGAAACACAAGGGGTGTTACGGGGGGTTAAGGGCTTTAATAATAATTGTTTCCATGTTTAAACTACTTGATGTATAATCTTGAAATTGGGTAAGCGGATTCCTTTCAGAGAGTAGAGATCCGCTACAAAATGAGTTTGCTGAAAATCGACCCCCAAGTGGCGTTGCAGGGGCTTAGGGGGCGTTATAGATAATTATTTCCATTTATAAACTATTTGACGCACTGTCTTTAAATTTGATATATAGATTCCTTTCGTAGAATAATGATCAGTTACAAAACGGGTTTTGTGAAAACAGACTTCTAAGTGGCGTTGCGGGGGATTAAGGGGCGTAATAGATAAATATATCCGTTTTTAAACTACTTCACCTACCTGCTTGAAAATTGGTAGGTAAGTTTCTTTCCTGGAGTAAATATCCGCTACAAAATGGCTTTTTGGGAAAATTGACCCCACGGGGTGTTGCGGGGGTGGGGGTTTAAGGGGCGTTATAAATTCCTATTTTTAAGTTATTAGACGTACAGTCTTGAAACTTAGTAAGCAGATTCCTCTCATAGGGTAGAGATACGCTAAAAATGGGTTTCGGGAAAATTGCCCCCAAGTGGCGTTGAGGGGACTTAAGGGGCGTTATAGATAATTATTTCCATTTATAAACTATTTGACGCACTGTCTTTAAATTTGATATATAGATTCCTTTCGTAGAATAATGATCAGTTACAAAACGGGTTTTGTGAAAACAGACTTCTAAGTGGCGTTGCGGGGGATTAAGGGGCGTAATAGATAAATATATCCGTTTTTAAACTACTTCACCTACCTGCTTGAAAATTGGTAGGTAAGTTTCTTTCCTGGAGTAAATATCCGCTACAAAATGGGATTTTGGGAAAATTGACCCCAAGGGGTGTTGCGGGGGTGGGGGGTTTAAGGGGCGTTATAAATTCCTATTTTTAAGTTATTAGACGTACAGTCTTGAAACTTAGTAAGCAGATTCCTCTCATAGGGTAGAGATACGCTAAAAATGGGTTTCGGGAAAATTGCCCCCAAGTGGCGTTGAGGGGACTTAAGGGGCGTCATAGATAATTATTTCCATTTATAAACTATTTGACGCACTGTCTTTAAATTTGATATATAGATTCCTTTCGTAGAATAATGATCAGTTACAAAACGGGTTTTGTGAAAACAGACTTCTAAGTGGCGTTGCGGGGGATTAAGGGGCGTAATAGATAAATATATCCGTTTTTAAACTACTTCACCTACCTGCTTGAAAATTGGTAGGTAAGTTTCTTTCCTGGAGTAAATATCCGCTACAAAATGGGTTTTTGGGAAAATTGACCCCCAAGGGGTGTTGCGGGGGTGGGGTGTTTAAGGGGCGTTATAAATTCCTACTTTTAAGTTATTAGACGTACAGTCTTGAAACTTAGTAAGCAGATTCCTCTCATAGGGTAGAGATACGCTAAAAATGGGTTTCGGGAAAATTGCCCCCAAGTGGCGTTGAGGGGACTTAAGGGGCGTTATAGATAATTATTTCCATTTTTAAACTATTAGATACACAGTCTTTATATTTGATAAAGAGATTTCTTTCATAGAGTAGAGATAAGCTATAAGAAGGTTTTGTGAAAACAGACCTCTAAGTGGCGTTGCAGGGGATTAAGTGGCGTAAGAGATAAATATTTTCGTTTTTAAACTATTTGACCTGTCTGCTTGAAAATTGGTAGGAATGTTTCTTTCATGGAGTAAATATCCGCTACAAAACGGGTTTGGAGAAAATTAACCCCCAAGGGGTATTGCGGTGGAGTTAAGGGCAGATATAAATAATTATTTCTTTTTTTAAACTATTAGACTCACAGCCTTGAAATTTGGTTAGCAGATTCCTCTCATAGGATAGAAATACACTGCAAAATGTGTTTTGTGAAAATCGACCCCGAGGTGGTGTTGCGGGGGTTCAAGGGGCGTTATTGATAATTATCCCCATTTTTAAACTGTTAGACGTACAGTCTTGAAATTTGATAGCAGATTCCTTTCGTAAATTAGAGAACCGCTACAAAATGGGTTTCGCGAATATCAACTACCAAGTTTAATTTCGGGAGATTAAGAGGCGTAATCGATAAATATTTCCATTTTTAAACTACTTGATCATCCTGCTTGAAAATGGGTAGGCATGTTCCTTTCATGAAATAGAGTTCCTCTAACAAAGAGTAAAATGAAAATTGACCCCCAAAGATGTTTGCGAGGGGTCAAGAGGAGTTACAGAAAAAAATTCCTGCTTTTAATTGTTAGACCCATATACTTAAAAATTGTTAAGCATGTTTCTTTTGTTGAATAGGGATCCACTAAGAATAAATTTTAAGCAAATCAAGAGTTCTGTGGGGTTGCAGGGAATGGGACGTATTGACAAAAAAAATTACTTTTTTCGAGCTACAAGGACTATAATAATGAAATTTGGTTTGCATTTTTCTTTTGTTGAATTGAAATCCGCTAAGAGCGGTAATTTTGGAAAACGGCTCTCAACGGGATTACGGGGATATTTATAGCAAAACTTTTGCTTTTTTCTGTTAGATTTAGACTTGAAATTTGGCTTGCATGTTCAATTTACGGAGCAGAGATCCACCGAAAATTGGTTTTGCGGGAATCCACTTGGTTTTTGAGTTACGAAAGAGCAAACATCATTCTATACTTCAATTTTAGAGATTTTTAGAAAATACAAATTAGATGAGTTCTGCCCTTTTTTTTATCAACAGGTGATAGTTACAGGTATAAGTATATTGTTCAATTCTATCGAATTCTTAATGCTAGGTCTTAGATATCAATAATTTATACATATATATAAGCAGTAAAAATTTATAAAACATCATGAAATACCCAGCGAAGCGGGCGGGTAACAGCTAGTATTTTTATATAAAGGGAAGTAGTTTTCTTTAAAACAGCCTTTTTTGTAATATCTCTTCTGATAGATATTTAATAAAATATTTGCATTTAGTCTTTTAAATTTCATCTTCATTTAGAAAAAATTAAAACTTCATTTCAAAATTTTTTATCTCTTTTTTTGTGTGTGTGTTTTCAAGATAAAATATCAAAAATCTTTATAGTTATGACATTGAAGCATAGTACATACCATTAAAACTGGTACACTTAAAAATAATGCAAGAGACGGAATTATATTTATTGGACAGTAAAAAAAAAGATTTAACTTTCAGAAAGTTTGGAGGTATAGATTCTCAGAAAACAACACCCAGAGTAGCCGTCTTTCTTAGAAAAAACATTATATCAGGATGGATTTGAAAACATAACGCTCAAGATAAGGGTTTAATTGGATTAAGAATTTTTGCCAAAATTGTAATTAAAAAATACTACACTAATATTTATTTAATAAAGGAAGGTATGTCTATTCGAGTCCTTTCAATAACATGTCCTCTTGGGAAATCTTTGGTCTTCAATACTATTTTATTCGCAGTGAAACCTCTGAAGAAGAAAAAACAAAATTATATATATATATAAAAATTTGAAATATATATATATATATATAAATTTGAAATATATATATATATATAAAAATTTGAAATATATATATATATAAAAATTTGAAATATATATATATATAAAAATTTGAAATATATATATATATAAAATTTGAAATATATATATATATATATTTCAAATAGGTCTGCAATATATAGTCTAGGCTTTCAAGCTCCAATCTTCCCACACTTTTATTTTCTCGATGCATGTTATTACAAAGGATAAAACAACTGGAATTTTTATAAGAAATAATTCATTCCATTCTCTCTCGTGAAGAGTTTATTTCGTACTTTAGAATTTAATTTACAAATACAAAATATATTTAAAAATATCGTGAAATATTGTTTTAGGTCCCGATGTATGTGATTAAGGTATCTGACTACCCTAAAATCGTGAATTTTGCCAAAAATTGACATATTTTTTAATGATTTTATTTTATACGTCATCATATAAGCTCTATAAAACTACCCAGTTCATCATTTTCCGTTCACTAGAACACAAACTACAAGTGTTTTAGTAAAAGCAGATTCCATTACTTTAAGCAAGATGTCATACTTTAAAACGCGTTTTAATCGAAATGTGATTTTTTGAAAATAACCAGACGGAGCCAGCGATTGCTAAAAATGTTTTGGAAATAATTAGCTGAAATTTTTTGTGTAAGTTCTGTATAAAAATAGAAGTGTGTTTTAACTTTCAGATTTTACAATCACTGCTTTATTACAAAATTTGCATTCACTTATGTGAATATAATCACTGTTTTTTTTAGCAATTTCTTATAATAACTGAGATAAAGTGCTCTAGTTCTTTGTAAAAACTAAAATATTTCTTATCCTGAAGGTTATTTCAACAATGAATAACATAGCAACACATTAAAATGAAAAAAAAATTTTAATTTGTTCAAAACCTTTGATACAGAATGGGCTGCGTTTATGCTATTTTTTGTAAATTTTTACCTATTTTAGTAATAATAATTTATTTTTCTCTTCTTACTTTAAGCATATTTTTCTTAAAATGTACTAAGCAAATCTAAAAAAATCACAAAATTATCTCCATATCTACATTTTTTTAAAAAATTGGCTGTCGCAACCAGTCGGATACCTTAAAACAGATTAAAATGTACTATAAAGAGATCATAGAAAAAACACTAATATATAAATGCGATATTTTTTTCATTAGTCAAATAAAGTTTTATCAATTATATTTAATGAAAATTATATCTTACTTTCAAATACAAACCTAAATCATGTAGATTTCAATTAACTGAATAAATATGTAGCTTTAATCTTTTATTGCTAAGAAAAACCATTATTTTACATTTTAAAAAGATGGAAAGTAAAAAAAATTTATCAACTTATCCCTATCAGTCTATTGGTAAGTTTGATAGTTTCAAAAGTTATCTCTAACTTACCCCAAATATTATCCAAATATAATTTATTATTCTATACATTCATTTTTCGAATCTATAGCTAATGCACACCTACTTGTTTGCCATTACGATCGCAGAGACTAAGTTTAAATAACTTTCAAAACTATTCTGAGCAAAGGAGTTTAAATTTTTTTAAAAAAATTACAGAAGTCTACGAAAATTTTTTGTTTCTACTTTTATTTAAAATTCTTTCTTTCATAGTCTACTCATTTCTTTTCCATAAAAGTGTTTTTATCACAAAAACACATTTTCACTCACTAACTATTATATAAATGTTCGTGAAAAGATTGAAATAGTTAATATAATAACTTTTCTGATTTTGAATTGCGCAAAATAGACAAAAGTTACGATTTTTCTGAAAATTTTAACTATTTATGAACATACACTATTCTAGACTTTGAAACAAGTAATATACAGTAAATTAGATATTTTACCCTTTTTTAAATGCAGATATGTTTAATAAGAAACTCAATTGAAAACTTTTGAATCAGTTGATTCATTTACGAAGTATTTTTTTTCTTATAATTTTTGATATTATTGAATGTTTGAGATTGAAAAACACCAGGAAAATATTTTGATAACATATTGATTTTTTAAAATCTTTTGATAAATGATTTCTTGTTGATTTTTCATATTAAGCAAAAAATTAGGTCTAGTATAAATTCAAATGAATGAAAAAGAAGAATGCTTGAAAAGGTAAATGATGCCTTATTACAACAGATTTATATTTGTTTATATTATTATTAAATATGTTATATTATTTAAGAAAATGAAAAATAATTATTATATTTTCTGAATTTAAACTTAAATTCTTTATATTCATATTTTGTAGAAAGGTGAAGTCGGCAGCTTATAGGTTGCTTCCCCACCTGTTAAAACTAAGATTGCGGATTCGATGCCAGCTGATGTCGATAGATTTTCTGCACATGGAAATGGTAGGCACACATATCATATGATTATGTGGCTTGTAAAAGATTGCTTGAGTTCCAATTTAGAACAAATAATCATGGTAATATTTAGCATCCAACGGAAGTTTGAATTAAATAAATCCACACGTCAAGAATTTGGTAGTTCGAGACGCAACTAGATGGGACCACCAATGAAAAAAAAATTCACTTGGGGATCTGTGATATGTGGAAAGGCTTAACTTCCAAAATGCAGCCCATTTGAAAGAAGAATACTTTCTAAAAGTTCTAAAGATCCAATTATATCCTCAGTTGCAGACTTAAACTGAAATAATCTAAAAATTCTATTTTCCTATAGTTTTTTGTTATTTCTTCCTTTTTGCATTGACTTTTCTTCTAATTCATTAGGTCGAATTCTAGTTGAAAATGCACTTAAAGCAATATTTCTAAAAATTCGCTTTTTATTCGGATTGACGAAACCTTCGAATCTTTATTCTTTTGATTAGAAGATGAAGATTAGCTGACAAAAAATATACTGATATTCTTTGTTAGCTAACAGAAGAATAGTAATACAAACAGAAAGAATTCCGAAAATTTTATTTTTGCGAAAATCTTTTTAAAATTGAATTTATTTGAAGTTTTTTTTATTCAGAGTACAAATAAAGTTAAATGAAATATCAAGCATGACTCATTAGTTATTCATCTTTAAGCCATTTTACCGTTTACAGTAGCTCAATTATCATTAAATTATTAAAAAAGAATTAAGTTGACTTCCATTTGGCTTTCTGTAATTTTTTCAGGTGATAATACATGTAATTAATTTTACCAGATTCAAAAATAAAATTCTCAGTTATTTTTTTTTTAAATAGTAGCATTTTTTAGCAATTTCTTTGAATTAGTATTAAAATGTATTTTCGTTCTATTTCTAATAAAATCATATTTCCTTTTGAAGTAATATCAATTTCTTTAATTAAATTTTGATAAGAATTTACTAAAGTTATCTATTCGAAATATTACATGTTATCCAAAAGAAAAAAAATTATTTTAAAGCATTTATATACAGTAGAGCGTCGTTTATCCGAACATTTATTATCCGGAGTGCCAAATATTCAAACCATTTTTTTTTTTTAGTCAACTGCATGTACTGTTCCTGGATATGTTTTTGAACAGTGCTATGCTCTACAGTTGTTTCATGTGAGGCCAAAAGTGACTGGAAATCCCAAGGTGATGCATATTTTGGGAGTTTCAGTTGTGTGATTTGGTAAACATCTGCGTGGAATATTAGATCAATTTGTTTCCAAGTGAGGGAGTGTATACATGCTCTTTTGTTGAGTTGTGAATTGCTGTGGCTTCGAATTCAAAACGAAAGCACAACGTCTTGAAGATAGAGACAAAACTTGAAATATTTAACCGTTTCGCGAAGGGAGAAAGCGGAGCGATGCAGAAGACTTTGGATTTCAAATGCTAAATAAGGACGTGATTGTGACTTCCGTGCAAGAAGATTCCGACCCTGTTGACGATGAAATGGATAAAGACGAGGACAACAACAATAAAAGTTGCAAGGGTCCATCAAATGCTGACGCGTTTCTGAGTTAAAAACAGCTATGGCGAACAACATAGTACTGTCCAACTCAACTACTGCTGCTCAAGAGAATCAGAGACGTTGCAGCGAAAAACGAATTTGCACAATGGTACAGCGAAAAATAATTGATTATTTTCCACAATAAATGTAAAATTACGACATTTTGCAAATATTTTGCTTGTTTCCCGCATGTGATGATTTTCAGTATTCGTATACTGTCCAGTCGCATTCAACTTTTGGTTATCCGAACAATCGCTTATCCGATCAGTGTACGGTCCCAATTGATTAGGATAAACGACGCTCTATTGTAATGAAATAGTATGGATATTAGAAAGTTTTATAGCTTTGTAATGATAGTTGGGTTCCCCCAGCCATCAGTTTTCGAGAGTTAGAATAAAAACTAGTCATAGCCAGAAAAAAACAAAAACAAAAAAAAACACAATTTACGTACAATTCTCAACAACGACGCAACTTCAACAACCCATGTTAAGAAATGCATCAATTGATAAATACGGGATCAATTGTGTGCGATGTAGACGATATAATTGGAGATATAATAAGAAATCGGATCACACACTTAGTACGCCCAGGCAATATACCGTCTTATATTTCAACATAATTTCTAAAGTAATCCAATCCGAACTGACCGAATCCAATTAAACAACTAATTGCCAACCAATTAATATCAACCAAGTAAGCTACGAAGTGCTGTCGTCTAGCTTTACGTTATCTTACGTTAATCCTCACCGCTATCCTTTTGCTTCTAAACACTCTTTCTCTCCTACTCGAACCCGAAAACTAATATTTAAATACATGACAAAATTTACATCTTCTACTTTGGGAGAAAAGTTTCCAATAAATAATATTTAAAGAAAGTTATTTGTCAACAAGATTGTTAGGAAAAACGCGGATATACCCGTTATAGCTTGAACTCTTTCCTATTAATCTACACTGGAGATTTTGGAATGCATAAGCAGTTAAGGAATGCATAAGCATCCTACAAAATCAAAACATTTTACACCTTTTAAGTTAATTTCATTATATAATCCAAGCTCACCATTCTAAATAATAATAGACTTAAACAGACGATTTTATTTACTCCGTAAAATTATACATGACATAAAATGTATATTGTAATTCAATTAGGGCAAAATATTAAGGGAACTGGGATGTGAAGGTGCTTCAAATTTTACATTTTTTTAAATTTCACTTTTAAAAAATGGAGCGCACTTTGCTACATCTATAGATGCATTATTAATGAGAATTCGATCAAAAGAATGCCAGAAAATTGAATTTTAAAATTGTAAACAGATCTTTGTAAATGTGATTCAGGTACACTTTCTTCAAAATCCGTAGTATATTTAATATGTATTGTAAAAGATTAATTTTTCTATTCGATGAACGTAATTTTTCTATATTATATGTTCCTAGTTATTAAAAATTGTACATTTTTTGTGCAAAAAATACGGAAAATTTAAATGATAAGTTAAAAAAATTTTAAATAAAATGTTGTTTATTGAAGTGTTAGTTATATCTAGCTTTGCATTTATAAATACTCAGTGAATTTCTTAAACTATAAATCAAGTGGAAAATAAGGATTATTCTAAATTAAATACACAGCTTGAAAAATAAACATTTCGTTTTTCCTAACTGCTTATTTTCCTAACTGTTTTACATTAAAGTAAATAAATATTCATATGTATGAATACAAAAAAAACAGATATTCTTTTGTTAAAATTTTTTAAAAAAAGTTTCATTTTTAAATTAGACGTCAAATTAACTTCTTAAATTCATCAAAGATATTTTTTGTAAATTTTTATAGCAATAAAAATATGTGTAAGGAATTTTGTAATATCCTGTAATGATGATGTTCAAAGTGAAGTAAAGATACTAAAACTTACAGACATAAAACTTCGGTATTTTAAATGGAAGAACATGTGAATCGTTGATATCACGTATTGATGAAGAAGGGAAGGGGTAATTAAAAAGACTTCTACATATTCTAGAATTTTAAACTTACAATTTAAAACCGCAAATAAGACTTTATATTGTATTAAAACATATTAATTTACAAATTATAGATGAAAATATCTTTATTTGCGTTTTTCTCAAATTGCATTTTTTGATGAATCTGGTACACTTTTCTAAAAATCTATTTTACCTATTGTTCAGATATTTTGTATACTACAAGATCCACAAATTTGCAACAAAGTGAATTAATTGTTTTTCACATTAACATTCACAAATGTTAGATATAGCCCAATTTCTGCACCAAATTTAAAAGAAATTTAAATCACTAAATTTTAAAAAAAAATTAAATTTTTATAAATTTATATTTTAAAAATTTTATGGATTGCTCTGTTTACAAAATCTCCGTGAAATTTCATAGCTACACATGCAGTAGATTTTATGCAAAGTGTACCTAAAGGTAAGAACATGCTTGAAAATAAAAAAAAATAGTTATTGATTAATTATTGATCTTACAGATTTACTTGTAATTTAAAATGAAGTTTTTCACATCATTGCATTGTTTTTAATTTAATTAAGTGAAAACCATTTAAAGTTGGCACAAAAAAAGTTCATTTTTCCTTCTCGCAGACATCTCAGTTACCTAAATATGCCATTCAGAAACATTTTCTAACTGAGTAACTTAGGCTAATTTGCAACGGAATTTGATTTAGAATTTTGTTCTATTTACTTAAATTGTAGAAGGTTTATAAATAAAACTTAACTACTTAAGAATTTCTTTTTTCTGTCATATTTTGTCAAAAAATAAACTTATTTTTTGTTAACATTTTTAAGATGAAATCAATTATATAAAATCAAATCATCATTAAAAAATTTTACGAATATTGAATTTAAAGAAAATAATGCTAATTTTTATTTTCTTTGAAAAACATATTTTACCTTAAAGTTGGCTTTTTTTCCGAAACATTAAGCGAACTCAATAGAACAAACTTGACAATATATATATATATATATATATATAGCAATCTGTAGCTTTCCGAAACCAATAAACTGACCAAATCCGGCGTGTGTTTCTTGGAGTTGACTGAGAGATTTTTAGAAAATATTATTAATATAAATATCATGATTACGACAACCCGCATTAAATCATTATCTTACAATAAACTGAAACATGGAATTTTCTGCAATATGCTAAAATATGAATAAATCTATTCATAAATTATGTATTTTAAAAGTCCTATTTCAAACTTTGTTCAGAGATCATATAGTCATATATGTAGGCAAAATATTATTATTATAGAAGCATTTTTCTAAAAGGGAAAATGTTTTGAAAATATGTCATTTTCCATTATTTTTTGCATTTATATGATTTGAATTTTATTTTTATATATTTTTTAAAAGGCATTTATATAATTGTTTATAATGTTAATATTTTTAAACTAACCTTATATGTTTATTCTAATTCAGAAGACAATAATTATATAAAAAAAAGTTATTTTATACTCTTTTACAAAGATATGGTTCCGAACAAATTCAGTCACCTTAATAAAAATACATGTATCAAAAATCCCCCTTATATTTCTTTCTTTAAATGAAATATGCATGTGTTAGGAAAGAAAAAAAAATTAAAAAAAACACAAAAAAAGTATTTAAGAATTTTATATTTGAAGTTTTTTTTCCAGTTTGTCAATAACTCTTAAGATCTATTGGAGGATTTATTGCATTAATAAATGACTTATTTAACCATGTGAATTTCGACTGATTGAAGTGCAAAATATTGAAATATTATTGACATTGTGTTTGATCTTTTCTTAATATATTATGTATTATTAAATACTATACCCATGCTAGTTTAAAGATTAATTTTTTAAGTTACGATAAGGAAGAACATTTTTTTATGTAATACAGTGAGTGTCTCGATAAACTGAATCATTCTGTCTTGCGTCTGAAGTTGACAATTTAAGCTAATATTTCCTTCACAAATAAAGTGGCACTCTCTTTTGGTTCAACATTTTCCCAAGAATTCCATTCCTCTAAGTAGTCAATTCGTAGTCTTGAGGAAAGCATTAACAATTGGGTTTCCTTTTCAGTTTGTTAAAGTGTAGGAAGTCATTTCATGAGAGAGAAAAAATAATAATCATTGTACCCACGCAAAAGTTTCTAATGTTATTTTTCTTAACAGTTCATAGAATACTCGAAATCTCGTGAAAGAGAAAGATATCATGGATATAAAAAATAAATTAAAACAGGAAACAAAGCAATGCTATGGTCTCTTTAAAGAAAGGTGTAGATTTTAAGTAAGAGGGAAAGCTGCAAAATGTAACAATTTTTCGTATTTTTTAGTAATAAGAAATTTTCTGATAATTTTTTGCAGTAATTTTTAAAATTTACTGAGAGAAATAACGTCACTTTTTTTATCTGGAAACAAAGAACAATTATTTTTCTGTATTCGCACATATTTGTGATTGATAATACTTTTTTTTTAAAAAAAAGAGTACTAAATTCTTTTATTTCGTATTGAATTTAAATTGGAAACTTCTCATTATCCAAGACAACAATATTTTTTTAGATAAATGAGAGTTTTTTTTTATTTAAAAATATTTCGACTGATTTAAGTTATAAAAATTTAAAACAAACATTCTGTAAAATAAAAATACAGAATCATGGAAGAATTGTTTGGATATTAATGTGTTTGAACTGAAATCCTTGAGCTGAATTAAAAAAAATAATTATTTGGAATTAGTACCACACTTCAGTTACCTGATAGGTACCTTGTGTTTGATTAACTATTACAAAAATATAAAAAGAAAGAATTTAATTATCTTACCTATCTTAATAGTAACTGCAACTCACTGCCCCTCCCAGCAGAAGCGCCCTCTAGAGATTGCATATCTTTAGTAGGGGTCAGGTGCGGAGAGAATGTGGCGTGGTCACTTTGAAAAACTGTGAAAGTTTTTAGCCCATTATTTTCCTTATTGACATATATTGTCATTGTCTAAATTAGCAACTGTTGCACTGAAGAAAGACTGTTGAACCCAACTCCGATTTTCCAATTCTGTTCAATCTTTAATGTCCGAATATCTACAATTTTTAACAGAACTCCTTTTTCTATCAAAAACATCATTTCAGTAAACTCTAATTTCGGTTTACACTTGTAAGTTCTTGGAACGATAATGGATGAAGATATAATAAGTGACTACTTTTGAAAGTAGGTTTTTGACTTTTAGATTGATGTGGTAATTTCAACAAAAAAGCCAGAGGCATATCATTTTTCTTTCACTGTAAAAAAATTGGAGGATTGTAAAATTTATTTTAAGAACTTCCGTCAGAATAAATCAGAATTTCATTGATTAAAGCGTAAAAATCAGTTATTAGTTGAGTTCCAATAAAAACTACTAAAAATTAGTTTTAAATACGTTGCATTGAATGTTTTCTTAATTAAATTTACTGTACTAGTGTGATACTGAATACGTATTCTAAGAATACAAATACAAAGCAAAGTACCCTCTTTTTTCATGGGGCAAGACGTTAAATTCATATAAAAGATATACATTATATAAAGAATCGAAGGAATTTCTTAAACAAAAGTTATGCTCTTTTTTACTACCCAAATCATAAAATAAAATTTCCAAAAGACATTAATGTTCTAGAAATAAAAGTTTCAAACTATTTTATGTCAGAAGAAAAATTTAGGGAAAGTAGATTTTCATTTCAAAAAAATGTACGGAGAATATTTTATATTTATGTATCGAAATAAAATGTATATAAATATATATATACGTATATATATATACATATAAATATTGAGCCAAATATACATTCAATATCAGAATGTAGAGGTTTTGATCTAAACTTAATTCACTTAAAACATCGATAAATAGTATTTTATCAGCTCTGATATATAAATAGACGTTGCACATTCTTATAAGTTGTTACATGTTATTACCAAAATAATTTGTGTGACACTATATTCCTTAGCTGTAAACTTTTAAGTTTTATGAAAGTTTTTGAACATTGTGCTAAATCCATGAAACGGTCACATGATACATGCAAACACGTGTTCTCCATTGAATTTAAAACAAAATGACAATAGACTTGCCATTGTTGTTCGCGACTTGTAATATTTAGATAAATTAAAAATGTGGTAATTGAGTAAAAATATTAAAACCGTTCTACGAGCTATGGGCTTTTGAAATTCACACACACACAACACACAAACACACAATATATATATATATATATATATATATATATGTAGAAAGGAGTGCAAGTTTTTTTTACTTCTTTTGATTTTTATTGTAAGAGATAGCACACTAATCGAAACCAGTGAGTTTTAGCTGCGCGATCGATGAGATTATGTATTTATAAAGTGAGAAAGAAGAAACTGGAGTTGCACAAAGCTTGAACGAAGCAGGTCAGAGGAAATCGCTCTCTGTTGTTTTGAGAAGATAGTGTTTTGGAATTAGTATGGTGTTATCTCGAATAATTTAAACCCTTGTAATAGTTAATGTTTTAGATGTGTTATTAATAATTAAGTTATTTTAATCTGCTGTTATTAACATTAAATCGAACTTCCTAGACGCGTACATATATAAATGAGGAAATTTCCCAGTCTTTCACCTGTCAGTTGGGGTAAGCATCCTGCTCTGTACAACTCAACCCACCTTCCGCATAACTACTTTAACTTCGACTTCCGCTCACTTACTTTAGCCATGTAGACGAATGGCACTCTCTTACAATCGACACATGAAATAGATCTCCGATCTAGCCATGGCTTAGGGTTCGGAATGATTTATTTTGAATTCTTAAAATAAACTATTACATGATAAATGGCTGTAATCTTCACTGTTTATATCATTTACAAATACGTCAACTTAGAAGTACTCTAAGTCATTATACACACACACACACACACACACATATATATATATATCCAAAATTAAGGTCCCATACATGTGGTTTGTCCTAATTTTAAAATGCACCAATAAAATCTGATGGAACTTGCCTTTTATAAATTTTGAAAAACGGATATAGAGTATAACATCAAACATTATTTAGGAAAAGATGTTTAGCGTTAATTTTAGCAGAACAACAGGATTGATACCATACAAACTCATTTGAATTTGACCCTCCAGTTTTGTGAATATTGCATTAAGACAAAGAAGTTAGTCTGTTTGCTGTGAGACAACTTCTCATGACCGTTTAAATTATTCATTGAGATGGAGAGGCGTTCACATGCTTAAAGTGGGTCAGTCTCAAGAGGAGGTAGATCGATGTTTGCAATTGGCCCGAAAAGGGTCTTCTGGTTTATGTCATGTATTCCGAACAAGAAATCGGCACCCCAAATGTCGGCTAAGGTTACCACATCGACATTGACACAGGATCGCTACTTGGCATTAAGCTAACAACGATATAGGTGAAGCTTTTCGATTAGCTTTTTCGTGATCTTCTTGATGTGTCAGAAAGAAGAATTTCCATCTTGCAGAGACTGTCCCTAACACCCGGTGTCCAGGCTGTTGCGTCCCTTTAACTGCATTCAGCAGCAGACATCCTATATTGTGGAACTGAAAGCATCAGATCTGAACACCATAAGAATGGGGGCGTGTTCGTTTCAGTGATGATTTGAAATGTACCCCACAAAGTAATTATTGTCCAGTCTTTACCTGGAAAGAAAATTGAGCCCACTTTCATCCCTCCCATGTAGCAAAAGTCGACAGATTTGGTGGCAAAGGAATCCTTGTATGTGATGGCATAATGTTGTGCAGTCGAACACCATTTTGTGTCTTCGATGCGGGTACTATCAACTCACAGCACTCTAGGGATGAAATCCTGGAAGCCTATGTGAGATTTTACGGGGTACTATGAGGTCAGACTACTTTTTTATGGACAATAATGCGCGTCCCCACAGAAATCACATTGTTGATGGATTTCATGAAAAAGCCGATATTCGCCACCCTCGAGGTTTCCGGATCATAATTCTATTAAATATGTTTTGGATGATATAGGAAAATCCATTTCTCAGAGCTTAGTTCTCTTCCCAGAAGCCCCCACCCCAGGAATAAAAGAACCATTTTGGAAGAATGGGCTTCGTTACCGCAGATGGTTATTGACACCCTCATAAGCAATATGGCAGTTTGTTTAGGCTTATGTAGCAATTCAGATTGATCACACACCACATAAGATAGACTTTTCCCGAGCTAAACGCCTTATCTCTAGTTTATGATTTCTTTTTGATAAAATCTTTTTCGTAATTCAAAATTAGAATTTTTCTTATATTGTTATGTTGGTATATTTTTTCTCACATTGTAACATGTATCTGTGCCAAATTTCGTGACAATGCACTGAATATTTCACATCAGTTTTCACAAAATTTATGTTTGTGATCTTAATTTTGGACTTGTATATCGATATTTACTTATTTGTCCAATGCCTAAGCTTGACTTCTTGACCATTTGACGCCGAGCCTCCGAGTACCTACTGATGATGTCATCATACTGGTATTCATCGAGTCTGGTGCATTGCAGCAGGTGATCGCCATTCATTCTAACATGGCCGCAGCGTGGACAGGCTTCGTCAGCAGCCATGTAAGGCCAGTGGAGGTCTGCTCCCAAAAAGTCATGTCCGGTGGTTAGGACGAAAGCGGGCAAAAGCCTCGGCTCTCTCCAGGTGCCTCGGGATTGGACCCACAGTAGCCAGAGTTTCCAAGGCTATCGAAGGCTCTTGGTTTTTTTGGGTCACGGTTGTATATTTTTCAATGAATGTATAGATAATGTTTTTTGCTCTTCTGAAAGTCAAGGGGACTTTTTCGGTTGAGACAACTCGGCTCCCTGTTCGGCTTTTTGTTCGTCTCTCTCATTTCAGGGGAATCCAACATGACTTGGGACTCAGTGTAAGGCCACAGTCCAGCCATATGAGATTAGCTCCGCAATTCTAGTTCGACACTGAATTGTGTTAAGGCAGTCAGTTGGTGTGTGTATATATATACTACACGTGTACTTTTAAATTCACTGCATTTTGCTTACCTATGTGCGTTATTATTGTTGACAAATCTGTCTTTTTTTAAAAAATCTTCTGCAAACAGAAAAGTTGGCAACAGTGAAGTGCATGAATGATTGACCGGAAACACACACGTGAAATTCGTTATCACGTGTCTATGATGACACATGAATTTAACCCATCATAAATTTGGAAAACAAAAAAAATTATTATTCATTTCATTAATTTCTAAATGCGTAATTAATTCAATAAAAATTGTGAAATGTTAGGTTCATTTTTAGAAATGGAATTTTTTATTAGTGTATTTATTTGTATTAATAGAATTGAGCATTTTCTATTTCATTAATTTAAATCATTTCCTTTGGTTTTATTCCATGTTATATTCATATGTATTTAAGAATAATAGACTTAGCTATTTTTTTAAAATTATCTTAAAATCTTAAGAGACACAATTGCTTCTTTTTTTTCTTACAGTTGACTCGTTAATTTTTTTCTTCGATCATATTTGAATGACTTGCAGAGCTATATCAAGTAAAAGAAGTCATGTATATTGAAATTAAATTACATGCATTTTTAAATAAATATGTGCATCCACTTAAATATGAGTGCAATTTTTTTTTAGTTTTTAAAAAAATGTTATTTATTTTCATTTAATAATAATATTAATAACAACAACAAAATACAAATAATGTGTTTTCACATTTATCTGCATTCTATAAAAAATACATAGCTAAATATAACTCGAAATGTAAACACATTTTTATTCAGGTTTATATATAAAGTATATTTTTAATTGAACTTTAAGCGTTAGCAAGAAATCTGATGGGGCATGAAATTGTTTTGGCAAAGATCCATTCAATTCTAAGTAGGATTCAAGATTGTGAGATAATGCATCACTGAGTTTGAAGTAGAGGAATTTGTCAAAATATTGAATCTACTATTTCTTTTTTTTTCTTTTACTTTCTTAAAAGCTTAAAATATATCCAAAGATTAAAGATACGTTTCACATATTTCACTGTAAAATACCAGGAATAGAGTCTTAGAAAAAATTTAGTATACTTAAAGAATGTTATCAGTGTTGAAGTTAGTTTTAAGCTCTTCTGAGGGCTTGGTCCATTTTTACAGAATACCATAACAGCTGTTGCCTCACCGGGTGACGCAAAGCCAGTAGTTTTAACCGTTTTTCCCCATATGGCAATGATCTTTACTTCCATGCCGTAGAAAAGGCTCATCTTCTATTAGTCAGCTCTTAATCGTTATTTATTCCAGGTCTACTATTTTCAAGAATGGATTATTTGTTACTTTAAAATAATCTTTTAAAGTAAGAAAATACTTCAAAAATATTAAAATGTTAGTAATGACAAAAAACTGCCCCTAGAGGATATTATATGTGTGTATATTAGAAGAAGTTATCAATGCCGTATTAAGAAATAAGTGATATAACACACAAATTCAATCAATGGAATTAGATATAAAGAATAGAATTTTATAAGTGTTTTCCAAATCTTATCCCAAGTAGTATGCGATATTTAATGTTTATATCTTCCTCCGCATAAGCCATACTGTTGAAAATAGTAGCGAATTTAAAATATATGTATTTTTCAATTTCTACTATCAGTTTACTCTCTATATTTATCTTGTGTGTTCAAATTCTCAATCGTAATAAAATACATCTTGAAGCACCCAATTGAACTGAAATTTTATATACAGGATTATTTTAGATGACAATAAAGTAATTTCATTAAAATTAATAAAAAATAGTTGATTAAAACTAATTATTCAAAGAATTACAAATACAGTCTCATTGGCATCAATTTTGGTGACGTAGCGAACATTTTGGCGAAGTGTCAAAACTTGTGTGTGAAAAGGTTTTTCTCAAATTTTAAAACGCCATTTAAACTGAAAAATACTATACACCATAGCTTTGGTTAAAAATATGCTAATTTAATTATAATTAATTAAAATTAGTCAACTGAAATTAATTACTTAAAGAATTACCGCTACAACCATGTTGGATTAATTTTTAGCGACTTGGGTCAAACTTTAAAAGATTTTTTTTCTCTCACATTTCAAAGCATTCAGTTGAACTGAAATTTTATATACACGATTGCTTTAGATGACAATACGATATTTTAATGATAATTAATAAAAACGAATTGCCAAATAATGTTGTGATTCTGTCATAGGAATATACATATTTATGTTTATTGTAACTATTTAATAAAAAGTAGTTAAAATAATTTTTTGTTGATATAAGTAGGAATTGTCTTAATCTTTTTATAATACTTGTTGCAAATAAAAGCACCAACAATTGGGCATATTTGTCAAAAATTAGATTTATTTAATAAATGTCTTAACTCTTATCGAATCTCACTCGGCAGTGGCTCCAAACGAACTAAACTTTGATATATTATTTAATATTTAATTAATTTATCGAGCTATTTAATTGGAAACTGGAATTTTTTATTTGTATTTATCCAGTACTTTTCTCATGCAGGTTTTTTTTCCTTCTTAAATTGTGACAAATATGGCAATAGATGTTAAATCATATATATATATATTATAACAAGTGTATTCTTACATATTTCTTCTAACGCTCAGCCTCTTCCATATCAGAGGTCTTACAGACAGTTCCTTTACCAAAAAGACATTCAAGGTCACTGACTAAAAGGAGACAGAGTGGGGATGAGAGTGGATTATATATGAAAAAAGGTAAGAGCGACTCTTGACGAGGTGTTAATTACGCGCTTTTTGAACGTAACCACATTAGATTTTGGAAGAAATAGTGTTTATATATATATATATATATATATATATATACAGTCCACTGAGAAGTTGTTCTGTGTGATTTAAAGTTCTGGGAATTAACTCTGTAGAGATTCAAATAATCTTCAACAATGTATATAACAGTTTCATTATTCATGGCGAATAAAATACCAACCTTTGTAGAAGTGGATTAACCTTAATTCTAGGCCTTGAGGAATATACGAATACATTTTATCTTACAAGCTTTAATGGAAATTTCTTTCAATCCAGATTTGTATGCGCTTTACTAATGTCTTCACTTGGGTTCCCTCAAGTATCATTCAAATGAGCAGTACTTTACCAATCTCACTCAGTATTCGCTCATCTGGTTTCTGACGTCACATATCGCTAACTTAACATCCGTCATTCTATTTACTACATAGCTGCTTACACTATGTGTCCCCAAAATAGCATCCAAAAAACTCTGTACAGACGGTTTCCTCGTTGGGGGTACATAAAAATACCCAATAAAAACCTGTTTCCTGTACCATCCACGGTTTAAGGGGAAAATAGAGTAACGGCTGATGCATAATGGTGCATAAAGGGACTCCGGCTAATTTCTGTGCTCCTGTACGTGATTGGCTGAAAACAACATAACTCGGCTACGGGATCAGACGTGGGGTTTCGGATCTGCAGACGCCACAATCGCCAAATTCCCACACCGCTGTATTTTCTTTTGCTATGGGGCAATCTCAAGGTGCATGGAGACGTAGCGACAACACAAACGGACTTAGGCTTTCGTCTGCATGATGCTTGCTATTTAATGGACACCGTGCTGCTTTGAAGTATGCTCTCATCTATTCCATAGCGCGTTTAAGACTACCTCGATATGCATGGTGGACACTTTGAGCATCTGCCTTTATAAATATTTGAGAATGCTGCTGTTGATCTGTCTAATTAAGGTGTTTTGTAAATTGCACTGGCTGTGACGCCATACTTTGTTTTTCTGGTAAACTATGCATCATACAGTTAGTTCCTTGAGCATTTTCTAAGTTCCCTCAATGAAGAATCTAGCTGTGCAGAGTCTGTTTGCTATTTTTGGGACATCATGTTTAATAATGCATATATTTATATACATCACGGTTTCTTCAATGAATGAGGTCCTCGTACTTAACAACGTTATAAAGTAACTGAATAGGTTCACTTGGCGAAATTCTCGTAGGAGACAGTGAAGCCAACCTTGAAATTGCCACCTTTAGTTTGTGACGGATCTATACGCGTCCTTACACTAATCCTCTTGGGAAATCTTTGGGGCTATCAAAAATCATTAAACCTTCTCCTAAGAAGAAGACGTGATATGCATATTAAGTTTATTATATATAGTTCAGGTTTGTTTACTAGAAGGTTAGAAAGTGAAGAAGGATAGATAGTAGAAAGTTAGAAGGTTAGTTAGCTAAAGGTGACAAATGAGGTACAATGTAAAGAATAGAGCAAAAAGTTGGAAACGCCTTGTGAGAGATTAAAGACAGGAAGTTGATAATGATAAAGAAATTGAAAGATTAAGCCTTAATTGATTAGAAGACTGCCTACAGTTCAGGTATTTTCACCTACATGTTACGTTTGATATTTAAAGTATTAAAGAGATTAAGTGATCAATAGTTATATATCTAACGTGTAAAGTAATGTTGAGGTAGTAGATCAATTATTTTAAAGTGGTTGATTTTTTAGATGTGTTCTCCCAAAACGTGACTCTCGTTCCCTCCCCCTGTTGACTGATTGAAACATTCTATTTATTGTGTTGTATTGAATTGGGCTAAAGTCTACTAAAGTGCTAAATAAAATAATTGGAAATTCTCATGTCGAATCATCCTTCACATCCTGCCATGCCTTTAGATGGATCACAGGGTACAGGTAGGAGTGTTATTACAAGTTTAATCTTTAGTGTCCAGTACTTTACTGTATTGAAATGTATGCATGGAATAAACAAGTTCTAGGTCTTTTAAATACCTTTTTTAAAAAAAATACTTCTTGAAATAATGTTTGAATTCACTTGAAATGAGGGATGTAAAATCCTGAAACCAGCGGTTCTTAAATTTTCGATCGCTGTGAACCCCTTTATGTATCAGCAGACATCACGGACCCTCATCTAAGATTTTGAATAAACCACGTGACTCTAAACACATCTCTGATTGATGTAAAGGTTCCTCAACAATCCTAAGATTTTACATCAGCTATTTATGTACAAACTTTTTAACACTTGTTTTTCTTTAATTAAACAGTAAATATCAAATCAAAAATAATACAAAATACTAATCTCAGATACATAATACATTTGTGACGGATCTATACGTGGTTCTTCTGATCCCTTCATGTCTCTTTAAGAAAAATATTTATTTCAACCAACTTTCATCGAGTAAGGAAACGTGATTATGTAAATGGAGTATGTTATATAATTCTGTTTTCGCGAGTTTGTGAGTTGACACGTTGGAGTTGGCAAGTAGGAGTTAACATAAAGTCTGCGAGTTAGTGGTTAGTGGATAGATTGAGCGAGAGTGGAATTAGTTAGATATCTCGGAGTTGTCCAGGAACAGAGCGTGGAGGCAACGACATTGATCAAGCCGAAGAGATTACCAGCAAGTTTCTAGTGTAGGATCCGATGCATAAAAAGTACAGGTATATATTGGGAGCTTGATTAAACAGAAGTTAACTTATTAGTGTGCGGCGTAGGTATAATTCATCGTATTTAAGCTATCTTAGATTCAGCTGAGGGTCTGTAATAATATCTCCGTCTTGTAGATTCTCACCTCTGCGCTCTACTGTTTAATTATCTACCTTAATTATATTGTGTGTGTCTGATTGATATTTGGAATTAATAAATTTATTAGATTGAAATCCATTCAGTTTCTCCCACACCTCTAACCGGGTTTACAGGTAGACAAGGGGGTTCAGATGTAAGCAGGAACCGACCGCTATAACACATTTAACTGGTTTAGTAAGTGATCTGATCTTGTAATCAATTTAGTGATTAATTAGTGACCTGGTATAGGATGACATTTCTTTAAATTTTTCCTTGAGGCCTTTCAGAGTCTGTAAATGAGGGAATTTTTAACATTAAATAAGAGACCTTAAAGCACCCCTGGAAGGGCACTGGGTTTCCCCATTAGTCCATGGACCACAGCTTAAGAACCACAGCACTAGAGTATTCTTTATTTAACCCTGAAAAAGTATCAATAACCACAATTGAAACATTTTTTTTCAGAAGTCCATTGAAGGTTTTCTAGATTTAGGTCAAACTTTTTTTATACAAATATTAAAAGAAAACTGAGTGAAATTCTGCTCTTTTAAACTCAATAAAAGACTTTTAAAATATTTATTTACATAATCTGAAAGTTTCTCTTTTTCTAAAATGATGGAATTTCGTAAACTCTATTTTTTAAATTTAAGAAAAAATGTACGTTCATTTTTCAAAACAATTTATATATACACTATTTTAATAATAAATTATTTCTTTTTTAGAAGCACTGCAGTTTAAAATTCAAAATAAAGAGCAAAGCGAGAAAAAAAAATCTCTTATCTGTCTTATGAAAAGAGGGTTCATAACTGATGATTTGACGTATCATTTATCATTTCAACAAATATGAAAGGTATCTTTTTTAATTTATTTTTTTGCGCCTTTAGATGCTGATGACTTTTCCTATTAGCGATAACGAAACAGTTTTGACTGACAAAGGAAAAAAGAAGAATGCATAAAATTTTCGCTAAAAATAAATTTACTCTGATGTTTTATATCTCTTTTTTCCGTACACTTTTCTATATAAATTTAGTTTATGTTTGCTTTTTTTTTAAACTATTTCTAGTTTCCCTTTCAGCTACCTTTTTGTACTTAGCGTGAAATTAAATATTTCTTCTTAAATTTTACAAAGGAAGCTAATGGATTTAAAAGAAAGAGGAAATAAAAGCTGATTAATCACATGGGTTTGTATTGTTAATTCCTAATAAGTGATTTTTTACACTATGCTCACATATTTGAAGCTACTAAAATACAGTTATCTGAAGGAAAATATATGAATTCTCATTGATTGCATGTAAAAGTTTTTTCTTTTTGAATAAATATTAAATAAATATTGACACACAAAATATTTATCTTAGAATAGGCGAGACCATACATTTATCATTTTTATAATGTTTAACTAGGCTAGAACCATAAAGTAAATTTCTAAAACATATGCAAATATTTTATTTATTCTTAAATCTTATTTTCAGACAGAATTAAATTCTCTGATAACTAACCGCAATGTAAAATAGTTATGAAAAAGTAAATTTTTAGTCCCTTCTAAATGCATTTCCAGAAGGAAAAAAAACCCCAGAAAATAAGAATGTTAAAATGCATTGTTAAACCCTGCAAAAAAAAGTTTTCATCAAGAGAATTAGATTATTTTTCTCAAAATATTAAAAACAAATCGTGATGTAATGAAATTTATTATGTACTATTGCAACAATACCTTCTTTCAAGATAACTCGCCAAGTTGGCAACCCTGGTTTCGCGTGTGCCATACGCACTGAATTGGCAACCATGTGCTTCGTTTTATATAATGTCACCAGTTTGGTTGGGATAATGCATTGTTGCTTGCTCTCGCAGGAAAATATCGCTATGACTGGGTAAACTGGAATCGTTGCGTCAGAAGAAAGGCGTTTTCTCATACAAAAACTTATTAACATCCAACGGAAATAAATACTCAATTTTTTAGGAGGCTGCAAGAGTTGCAGGTTTATCAAAATCTGAGTACATTATTAGTGAAGTATTGGACGATGCAGCTTCACTGATAAATTGGGATTGGCACTGAAGAGGTGTGCCAAGAATGAATTTAATGGGAAAAAAAGAACAAATAAATAGAAATACGTAATACAGTAAAATTACAGTTTTGCAATTTCAGCACTGAGTATGGACAGCAGTACAATTAATTGAATGGGGATTTGTCTACTGTTAGGAGGATCCCAATAATTCATTCAATCAATTATGAAGGGATATGTTGAAGTACATTCTCAAAAAATCTGTTGATGTTCATATAAATTAAATACTGCTATAGAAGCACATTCCTTAAAATACTGGAGTATATGAAGTAGTATAAAGCCTAAAAAATTAATTTCGAACTTCAATCTAAAGAAAGAAAGACATTGAGAAATCAAACTGCAATTTTATATCGTTGAATATGTTACACAGATGAAGAGAATAATTCACAGCCCATGAGAAAATTTCGTATGATTACGTACTTAAATTCTGCAGGAGTTAAATGTCAAAAGAAATTGCTATAATTAAAAAGTCCCGATGTTAAATTATGGCCTCTACAGAAATCCGGGAAACATTTTTCTTTTGTTGAGTATACATGTTCAAAGAACAGATTGTGTGGACACAGACTTCCAAAGGATTTATTGGGGTGAGGAGGTTATAGAAGCTTTATAGAGAAAAAAAATCTCGTTTTTGAACTAATAAAATAGCTAAGAAACTTAAAATTTCGCAAATATCTTTATTTTATTGAATAGAGATCTGTTGGGAATAGTTTTGTGGGAAATATAATCCTAAATGGGTTTGCGAGGATTACGACGACGTTATAGATAAAAAGAAATTCTAGTATTTTAAAAATTAGACCTACAGACTAGGAATTTTACAGGCATGCTCTTTTTGTTGAATAAATATCGACTGAAAATGGGGTTTCTGGAAATTAACTCCAAAGGCTGGACTACAGGGTTGTGGGTAGCTTAGTGGTTAGAGTATCGCACTCCAGACCGGAAGGCCTGGGATCGATGAGTGATGCCACCAAATACCCCCCCCTTAGTACACACCGAGTAAGTGATCGTAAAAGTAGTGGTTACGGAAGTTTTTTGGGTGGTCCCAGCAGAAACCACGGGTGCAGGGGGATGGAGAATGTTACCCTTCCCTCCAGTTTCATGCCTAAATTGTTGTAGATATAGGTGGTTTTCGCCATCTATCATGCAGAAGTCCAACCTATCTCAGTATCTGGCAAATTTAATTCCTTCCCTTTAGGTAGGATACGACAAAAACAACAACAAACACTTGTTCATTGACACAAAAAAGGAAATATCTTTCATTTGTGTGTGCAAATGATAGAAAAAAAGCTGTCGCATGTTGTAAAGCTTATGACACGTACCTATCTCAGTCAATGGCAAATTTCATTTCTTCCCTTTGGGTAGGATACGACAAAAACAACAACAACAGCTACATGGCGCTAAATGATAAGTATAGTTATGTTTTAGAAACTCAAATCCCATCTTTTTAAATCAAGAGGTGAGGTCGTTACGAATATTTTTTTCAATGGAATAGAAAGGCTTAATGATTGGACTTAGAAAATAATAATCTCTCTAAAGAAGTAATGCACAGTCTTACAATATCACAGAATGCCAAGTGAAGCTTCGAGTAACAGCTAGCACACTTGTATGTACGTGTGTGTATTTGAGTCCTCTCAGTCTAGATAGTCGAAAAATAGAAGATAAAGCAGTTCTATTACATTTAAATAAAAATTTCGGACATTCGTAAATCTACAGAAAGACTATTTATGCCCTAATTTCAGCGCAGACGAATGAGAGTGTCGTTCGGCAGCCATTATAATAAAGCAAATTCCGTAGACAATTGGAAAACTTGACTTAGCAAGACTAAAACAAAACAAAGTTGCTAAAAATCCTACAAAATAATGACTAGAGGAGTGACGTTTGAGTTTAATCTTCTTAAATTGATACTGTTCACAATCAATTAGCCGAATCCAATAAAACAGAAACTTAAATACTGAATTTGTAGATGAATTCAAAATTATACACAAAATAGTTATAAACTTAAGATTACTTTAGTCATGATAGTATAAAGTCTTAGCCACAGTAGTTCTATAGCAAACTCCTGGCCTTAGGAACAAGGATTGCAGCTTTAAACAACGTTTTGCGGTTAGCCAACCTTTACCTGTATTTGCCAGTACTCTGGGCCATAGGGAAATTAACGCATGTCTAGAGAATTTTACTATTATAACAAATAAAACCATAATTTATTAATTTAAAAAGATAATATTATAGCCTATAATAATTACTAGAGAATATGTTAAAATCAAAGCTAAAACAATAAGATCTTACCACATGATAAGTCTTACCACATGAGTACAGCAATAACCATTTTCCCGGGAGACAGAAAGGTGAATATCAGTAACGCATAAAATTAGTAAATTTTTATAAAATAACACTAAGTTTATATATATACATTTAAAAACTCAAAATTTTGTATGAAAATTTATGGAAAATAAAAATATAACCCAGACATATTCAATTAATTTTAAATAAAATATATTATTGTTAATTTGTTTAGCATGAATTGCCATCTATCGATTAACTGTATAACTAATTAAAGATTCCATTTTTATTACATATTTCTTACACTAAACTGATAGGAATAAAACACTTTATAAAATTAGCTGGGTATTCATGTTCCTTACAATGTTTAATAAAGTTATAAAAATTTAAATATATATTAAATGTATCATTAACTAATACGTTATTATGATAAATATAATTGAAAATAATATTTCTAAATTTCGATATAGATTAATTCAAATTGAAGACATTGGCTGATGTAAATCACAATGTTTATTCCAACAAAGAACTTTTTCAAAAAAAAAATAAGAAAGCATTTTATTATTTTTTTGTATAATATCGTTAGTGAGACAGTAAAGAAAAGTATCATATCGAATACAACTTTTAAAATATTTCATATTATACTTCGAAATAGTTTATATCCTTAAATTTATTCGAATAAATGATTTTGATCTGCCGGTTTTGTGTACCAAGACAATAGAAATTTAGTTGTACAGGGTGTTCCTAAAATAGCGTGCAAGCTCAGTGCTGCCAGATTTCTCATTTGTAATGCATAAAAATTGACCAAAGAATTTTACTTATACGATACTTAAGGCCTAATCATACATACATGTTTGGAACAAGTGTTTCGGGAAATTTTTTGAGCAGCTGTAAAGGCAAAGGGTTTCTCTCTTCAAAACAATAAGCTTACTGTCAGGCAAGCCCTATCTTCACATTGAAAAATTACTCGCCGATTTTTCTGCTTCGGAAAACGCACATCCATTATAATTTATTTTATTCTGTTCGAGCTTTTGATGACTGTCGAAAACAAAAAATTGAGCACTATTCTGTTTAAAATATTATGTGCCATTTCTGATGTATTTGATGAAGCCGAGGCTGCTGTCTTTACCGACATCTTTCTTATGACGTAAGGAGACCAAGCACCCCATCGGTTGGAATTTCGCGTAATTTTAATTTCGAGCAATTCTTGTAAATACCTTGGGAAAAGTTTATCAAAACCGTGGCTATGGCAAATGGGTAGAAATTGCTCAAAGTGGTAGCTTTTAAGGGAAAATTGCTCCAAATTCATATACGTGTGATAAGGCCTATTGTTTACAAGAAAAATACAAAAAAAAGTGGGACATCCGATATAAGAAAAAAAACTGTACTGAACACATCGAGAACAGTATTTGCAAATATTTAAAAATTTCGATGTCCAAAGTGTGCTCTGTGCATATTAAGGCAGCTTTGAGCGTCCCATAGAATGGATGAGATAGCACGTTTCAGGAGCGTGTTGTAAACCGAATTATAAGCACTCTATGCAGACGAGAAACTAAATCTGTTTATGCAGTCCCTATGTCTCTACATACCAATTCCTTAAGATTGCCCCTTAGAGAAAAAATCTAGTAGTGGGAGATCTATTGATCACGGCGGACATAAAACTGGACCCAGATATCCGATCCAGTGTCATGGGCATACCTTATCCAGTCAATCCCGTACAGGAGCACAAAAATGCGCCAGAATCCCCCGATGCATCATTATTAACTGGGTTTTTCTCGTGAGCCTTGGATAATACATGTGTAATTCTTCGGGCATTTTTTATGTATATATATTCCCAACGAGAAATCTGTCAGTACAGAGTTTGGGTGGTATTTTTGTGATACTATGTATATAAATACTTTTGTTTGTATCATCATATTAATAATTTAGTTATTTTATTTATTTATTTTATAATTTCATGTTTTTCTTTAAAATAACTGTAAAAAGCAGTTTGCGCTACAGGATCAAGACTATTGTAAAAAAATGTCTTTATTGATTTGCATTTTTAGAGTGAATACGTATTCGAAGTAAGTTGTGTGAGTGTTATGAGCATTGAAAATTAATTTATTTGCTCTCAATTATTAAGGGGGGAAATGATTATAAAAAAATTAGAATGCAAATTCAATGTTTGAAAAAACTCACCTTTAAAACTAGCAGACAGAAAATGTACTTTTTTATGAATGAAAAAAATCATAAAGCATTTTAATTGAAATTTTAATGAAGCTAATAACTTTTTTTATGTATGAAATGGGGAAATTTAAGCTATTTTAACTTTTGTTTGAAAAAAGATAAATAACTTAACACAGATATTTTACTAAACATTATATCCTGTTTTAATACTACATTTTAAAAGATTCCTTTTTGACCGATTACTTTTGATCTACCTAACAGAAAGGACTCTTTTATATCTCCGGATTCGAAATCAAACTTTTCATTTTAACAAATTTAAAAGGTATCTTTTTTACTGTAATATCAAACTCTTTTTATGCTACTAACATTCAATTTTCACGATGGATGAACAGTTTTCTTACTTGCAAAAGACAATGTACAGAAAGCAATAAAAATTTAAAGTTATATCTACTTTTTAAGCTTATTTAATTTTTATTTTTCTTTCCTCTCACTTTTTTTCTCAATATTTCAACTCCATTTAAAAGTTTATTCCTCAACTTTATAAATAATACATGGTAAAACTTTAAAAGGTTTAAAGGGTGATAAAAATTGCTTATTTTATACATTTTTCTATTTGCACACAATAACTTTTTTTAAGCAAACTCGTTGTGTGATAGTACATCACGTTTTAGCAGACTAAGTAATTTTGTATCTATCTTGCATTGTAAAGTCACCCTCAGTTATATATATATACTAGCTGTTACATGCCCGCTTCGCTGGGTATTTCATGATGTTTTATAACTTTTTACTGCTTATATATATGTATAAATTATTGATATCTAAGTCCTAGCATTAAGAATTCGATTGTATTGAAAAATATACTTATACCTTTAACTGTCGCAAAAAAAAGGGCAGAACTCATCTAATTTGTATTTTCTAAAAATCTCTAAAATTGAAGTATAGAATAATATTTGCTCTTTCGTAACCCAAAAACCAAGTGGATTTCCGCAAAACCAATTTTCGGTGGATCTCTACTCCATAAATTGAACATGCAAGCCAAATTTCAAGTCTAAATCTAACAGAAAAAAAGAAGTTTTACTATCAATATCCCCGTAATCCCGTTGAGAGCCGTTTTCCAAAATAACCGCTCTTAGCGGATTTCAATTCAACAAAAGAAAAATGAAAACAAAATTTCATTATTATAGTCCTTGTAGCTCGAAAAAAGTAATGTTTTTTTGTCAATACGTACCAGTAACCCCCTGCACCCCCCTAAGAACTTGATTTGCTTAAAATACATTCTTAGTGGATCTCTATTCAACAAAAGAAACATGCTTAATAAATTTCAAGTATATTGGTCTAACAATTAAAAACATTAATTTTTTTCTGTAACTCCTCTTGACCCCTCGCAAACATCCTTAGGGGTCAATTTTCGTTTCACTCTTTGTTAGAGGGACTCTATTCCATGAAAGGAACATGTCTACCAATTTTCAAGCAGGATGATCAAATAGTTTAAAAATGGAAATATTTATCGATTACGCCTCTTAAACTCCCGAAATTAAACTGGGTAGTTGATATTCGCAAAACCCATTTTGTAGCGGTTCTCTACTTTACGAAAGGAATCTGCTTATCAAATTTCAAGACGGTACGTGTAACAGTTTAAAAATGGGGATAATTGTCTCTAACGACACTTGAGCCCCCGCAACGCCACTTCTGGGTCTGTTTTCACAAAACCCATTTTGTAGGGGAATTGCACTCTATGAAAGGAATCTGCTTAGCAAAATTTGAAGACTGTGTGTCCAATTAATTAAAAATGCAAAAAAATTATCAATAACGCCCCTTGAACCCCGCAACGCCACCTAGGGGTCGATTTTCACAAAACATATTTTGTAGTGTATTTCTATCCTATGAGAGGAATCTGCTTACCAAATTTCAAGACTGTGAGTCTAATGGTTTAAAAATAGAAATAATTATTTATATCTGCCCTTAACCCCCTGCAACACCCCTTGGGGGTCAATTTTCTCCAAACCCGTTTTGTAGCGGATATTTACTCCATGAAAGAAACATTTCTACCAATTTTCAAGTAGTTTAAAAACGAAAATATTTATCTATTACGCCACTTATACCCCGCAACGCCACTTAGAAGTCTGTTTTCACAAAACCTTCTTATAGCTGACTCTATTAAATAAATCTATTTATCAAATATAAAGACTGTGCGTCTAATAGTTTTAAAATGGAAATAATTATCTGTAACGCCCCTTAAGTCCCGCAACGCCACTTGGGGCAATTTTCACGAAACCCATTTTGTAGCGTATTTCTACCCTATGAGAGGAATCTGCTTACTAAGTTTCAAGACTGTACGTCTAATAACTTAAAAATCGGAATTTAAAACGTCCCTTAAACCTCCACCCCCGCAACACCCCTTGGGGGTCAATTTCCCCCAAACTTGTTTTGTAGCGGATATTTACTCCATGAAAGAAACATTCCTACCAATTTTCAAGCAGGTAGGTCAAGTAGTTTAAAAACGAAAATATTTATTTATTACGCCACTTAATCCCCAGCAACGCCACTTAGAGGTCAGTTTTCACAAAACCTTCTTATAGCTGATCTCTACTCCATGAAAGAAATCTACTTATCAAATATAAAGACTGTGCGTCTAATAGTTTAAAAATGGAAATAATTATCTATAACGCCCCTTAAGTCCCGCAACGCCACTGGGGGGGGCAATTTCCACGAAACCCATTTTGTAGCATATCTCTACCCTATGAATAGGAATCTGCTTACTAAGTTTCAAGACTGTACGTCTAGTAACTTAAAAATCGGAATTTATAACGCCCCTTAAACCCTCCGCCCCGCAACACCTCTTGTGGGTCAATTTTGCCAAAACCCATTTTGTAGCGGATATTTACTCCAGGAAAGAAACTTACCTACCAATTTTCAAGCAGGTAGGTGAAGTAGTTTGAAAACGGATATATTTATCTATTACGCCCCTTAATCTCCCGCAACGCCACTTAGAAGTATGTTTTCACAAAACCCGTTTTGTAACTGATCATTATTCTAAGAAAGGAATCTATATATATATCAAATTTAAACACAGTGCGTCAAATAGTTTAAAAATGGAAATAATTATCTATAACGCCCCTAAGCCCCTGCAACGCCACTTGGGGGACGATTTTCAGCAAACTCATTTTGTAGCGGATCTCTACTCTCTGAAAGGAATCCGCTTACTCACTTTCAAGATTGTACATCAAGTAGTTTAAACATGGAAGCAATTATTTATAACTCCCCTTAACCCCCTTAACGCCCCTTGCGTTTCGAATTTCGGAAAATCCGTTCTTAGCTGACGTCTACTCTATGAAAGGAACATGTCTACCAAATTTCAAGTCTGTAGGTTGAATAGTTCCGGAGATATCGTGATTAGTCAGTCAGTCAGTCAGTCAGTCAATCAGTCAGTCAGTCAGTCAGTGAGTCGCTTTTCTCCTTTATATATATATATATATATATAATATCCAGCAATTTTTGAAAATGGCTCTAATAGGTTAATATCTATCAGAGAAATTTTTTCTTTACTTTTGGTTAATACACGATAAAAAGTCAACAATAAATATCAGCTGTTTTGTTAAGAGTTTTTTTTTTTTGTCCTTTTCAAATTCAAATTAGGGGAAGAAGACGCAGCATGAGTTACTTATAAGGCATGCAAAAGGTGCGTGGAACGTCTTCATTTGTGGTTTAGGGGCAAGAAAACTCATTTCATTCGGAACTCTTACGGTATATCGGGAGCAAAAAACCCGCAATACCGACTGCTTTTTCTATTGGAAAAAATGAATTTAAAAGGGTTGCCTACAAAAATAGGTGAATGTTTTAACCTTATATTGACTCAGCTATTTTCCCAGTGTTCCATAGTTCTGAAATATCCGTTATACAACCACCGATCAAGCTGTGTTAGTGGCGTAACCTACACCCCTGCAACCCCAACATAGAGGAAGTTAGGCAGGGTTTTAGGGGGCTCAAATCCTGACTAACTCGAAGCATGTAGTTAACTAATTTACAATATTTTAAACCTAAAACCTGACTTTCCAGGGGGTGGGCAATACTCTTCGTTACACTACTGAGCCATTTAATATTATCTGTGAGACTAAGTACCGTGACATATACCCTTTGATTGTGAATGCAACTTAAAATCTTCTGGATCTATGGATATTTTTTTTTTCAGGGTGAGCTCAGTAATGTAATAAGAACTTAAACTTTTTCAAAAATGCCACAGAATACCTAGCTTCTAGTCATTTAACATTCTAGTCATTAAAATTGAGCACCCTAGTTTGCATTTAATGTATCTTTCAACTCTTTCACGTAATTTCTTTAAGGTGATAGGTGATGGAATGTTTATTTATTAAAAATTTATATACATGCCAGGAATAAATCAATAGAAATTGAATAAAAAAAAAACTTTAATTTGCTAGCAATTGTTTCACAAAGTTGATTTTCTACATTTACTTACATAGATTCAGGTCTTCCTCAATTTTCTTATTATTTTACTGTTGTACGAGTGTGAGTACGTACGGGTGTTTTTATTATACATGGTGTTTACAAATTAGTTGGAAAACTTCGTAAGAAAAGAGGTTCCGAAATATTAAATGAAATTATACTGTTTAAAGTCAGGCTAGTGGTTATATATCTGAAGTTTATTATTGAATGACGTTAGAGATCATATCTGAATCTATATTTTAACGACGGGAAATCATTCATTGTTCGGCGTTACGATAATGGAGTCGTAGAACGGTGCTAAAAAGCGGAATGTACTGTATTTGGTTTCATGAAAATCATTCTGATGTGCATGCATGACGAAATTTTAATTGAAATCTAAAAAAAAATGGACAAAAAGAGATACTACTGTGGCATGCTATTGAATCCATATTGCAATTAACCTCTTAACTACCGATTAAAAGTTACCTAATTTGTCACCAATGCCAATATTTTCTTACATAGTGGGGAGTATGTGATTTTTTGGGGGAATTGGAAAGGCACAAATAAACAAATTTTTCTCTGAAATAAGTAAATTCTACGCAAACACAGCCAATGTAATTTTTTTTGCATCACATACCCTTCGGAAAGGTTTTACTGATAGCAGCGCAAAGGTTATAATCGTATTTCGACCAGACGTATATATACGTCCGGGAGACTCAACGCATCATTTGAGTGAGGCAGATATATACGCCACTGGTAGTTAAGAGGTTAACTTGATAGAGGGAAACATGCTGACAGATCTGCTTGATGAACTGATTTCCGAATGAAATATTTGTAGAATTAAAGCAGGGAAGCAAAATCAAATATTAGTGATAATGATAAACGTGGACTATTTCTCTATCTTACTACAATATGACAATATGTAGTGTAATTTTTCCCATAAATTACATGAAACAAATTATTCTTTTTGTCCAACTAATTTGTAGACACCTAGTAGCTATTACAATTTTCATTATTTTTGTTTATTAATTCACTCATCTTAAAGGACTCTGGAATAAATGTGTATGAATTATTTCAATATGCTATAAAATATTCGAAATCTTACTTTTTTAAATATTCTTATGTATGACAATCGATAGATGCTTGGAGAATCATTCAAATTAAATTACAGAAAGGAAAATGTAATGACTAAGAAGTAAACATGGAGTAATTATGAAAGCAATGGAAAAAAATGTAATGCAAATTTATTTTCAATCTAATAAAAATAATGAGTAAAAAAAACATTTAAAACAAGTACGACTTTGTAAAACTAAATATTTACTAAAATAATATTTTTTTAAAAAAAAAGGCTTACATGTTTTGCTAGTTTTCCACAAAATTAATTTTTAAATTCACATTGAAAAAAATAAAGTAAATATTTTTAGCTGCATGTTTTTTTTCTTCGATATCAATTACTTTCAAAGTAAAAGGGGGTAAAAAATGTTTTCCTTCATTAAACAAATATTATCTATATTTGTTTCGGGAAATGTTTTTTTTTTAAAATTAAACTAAAAAAAACCACCATGACGTATATTTTACATCAACAATTTTACAGCTTCTTTTATTTTATTTAGGAATATAGCCCCATTAATTAGTAGAAAAGGTGGAAAATCTGTAACTACTTTATTTATAAATGAGACAAATGAAAAGTTATTAGTTTTTTAAATTTTTTTTAAAACCACCACCAATTAAAAACTCAGAAGTACATATTTTTTTTCAAAAATAAATAAACAAATAATTTTTTATGCAAGTACGTATTTATGTTTGCTGTTTATTACTTGATGTAGGTAAAATGCTGTTGTGTTGTATCTTACGCTTAGCGAGGGCAAAAATAAAAAAATTTTTTAATTATTTTTAAATTAAATGTTAAAAGCTAATAGCATTTTCTAAATTTATTTATGTATTTACATTCATATTTTAATAAATAATTAAAGTAAAATAATGCTTGCTTTTATATAATTAAAAGTTTAATCCACATTTCTACCCTCGCTAAACAACAAAAAACATGCCTTTACAAGTTTTTTTTTCCATTTCTCACCTTATGAAATATCCTACACTTCTAGAAAACAGTTATCAGATTTGTTTTGACAGGTATTTTCGAAAATGTTTTTGATTTGACATATTTATGGAATATTTTAATATTCAGAATAGTAACCTCTTTCTGAGCGAGTGAAACATGAAACATTAACAAACGTAAGGCATTTTACATGTCCAAAATCACACACAGAATTCAATTATCAAATAAGAGTATCTAAATTTTATCTTTTCGAGTGAAAAAATTATTTTTAACTCCTTCTGTGTTATTGTTTTTCGTAATTTCAGAAATTATATTTCACAATTAAAATGATGAAATCTAGAAAGTGTGGTGAAAGAAAATAATTTTCATTTTCACATGTTTCTCATTTTTTTATTAGCCTTAGTATTGATGTATTAATTCCATTTATTATTTTCTAATATTCAGCCAGGCAAGTTTTTCAAACTTCTTTACATATTAGTTCTGGGCGAATACGGCAAACAAATGAAAATATAAAAGAATATGTCTTTAAAACTTTATAAAGGTACTGTTTGATTTCAATTCATAAAAGAAAAATATGAATACTGCTTCATAAACTGAGGATTGACGAAGGTTAAGATACTGGTAACCTCCGTTCATTTCCATACAGTGTCTTAAATTGAGTATTAAAAAATTATTCTTTTGTATTCTGAATTTTTTTTTTTTTTTTTGAGAAAATATTTTCTTTTTATGTCAGAAAAATGTCTCAACAGTGGCAAATTTTTGATACCACAAGCTTTTTCTCTCTCATTTGAACTTAAGCACATAAGAAATACTCAAATCTAATAAATCAAAGGGGTGGGGAACTTGTTTTGGCAGGCAGGCCACATTGAAGGTCAAGAGGGCAGCAAACCTTTTTAAAAATCATCGCATTTACTATAATAAAGGGAAAATATAAGTTAAATAAAATAGTGGCAGCTTTATTCGATTTATTTGTTGTGCTTATTTGATGCTATCTTTAGTTGTAAGCAAATTTAATTTATGAATCAGCTGATGGAGACAAATGTACATTACCATACTTTTCTCCCTTTTTTAAAACAGATTGAGATTGGGTTTGTTTAAATTTGACAGGCATGTTTCTTTTCTTCTGTAAAGATCCGTTAAGAAGGGGTTTGGGGAAAACCAACTCCTAAAGAAGGGAAAATGTATGCGTAACAGATGCAACTTTCCGTGTTTGAACTATTAGCCCCGTTTTGAACTTAGAACTTTAAGTTAGGCACGTATATTTCTTTAGATCATAGGTTATCAACTTGGGCGATAACGCCCCCTAGTGCGCTTTGGAGGCTTTCAAGGGGGCAGTAAAAGACCCAAAGAAAATTATTGGGCGTTGAGATGACACGGAGGGGTTTGGGCAGATTAACCAAAAAAGATTAAAAAAACACGCTGATTTATTAACAAAAGTAAACTTTAATACTTTTTTTACCTTATGTTGATTGTATATATTTAAATCATTTTTATATCACATGTGTACGGAAATTGACATATTTAGGTAGTTCGGGAAGTGGATGAAAAACTTAAAGATTACATTACATTCAGACCTGCATTAAATTGAATGCTATAGTGCTTTTTAATTTATGAGTGCACGGGTTGAATTGTGAGTTTAAACGGTGTTATTTCCTTTATTAAACATCGTAATTGAATCCAATTTTTTATCAGTCTTTCTCGCTTTATTGTCACAATATTATTTCAATACTTTGTAAAAGAGATCTCTAAAAGGAAATTTAGTGTATACATTGGATTAACCCACCACCAGGCTCATTTCAAGTAGTTCTGTCGATAGGCACGAGGCATCTCTCAAATGAATCACATCTTACTTACGTTTGAAGATGATTTAAGCACTTTATTGATGATATTTGACATTAAAACGTAATTTTACATTTAAAACATTCATATGAACACTGAGTTTGTTACCGAAACTCTTAGTTTTTGTATTATCTATAGCATTATAAACTATCGAAATAATAGATTGTTACCGAAGTAATAAATAATAAATGGAAGTACTTAGCTATATATTTGTAGGTTCCAGGCATTCAATGGTCCTTAAGGATTAAATAATACAATGCAAAGGATCTATAATCTGTTAAAAGGGAGGAAGGGAAAAACCGGAATAGGGCCCAAAATAGTTTTAAAAAACTAGGTTCACGTCTCAATTCGTATATTAAAAAATGAAGGAAAAAAACATAGGGAAATTGAAGCCTTCTTTGGTAGCCATCTCAATGAGCAAAACTATAATTACGTCTATAAAAAAAAGTAATCAAAAATATAGTTATTGCTGAAAAAAATTTTTTAGTGAATTATTTTCGGACAAATTTCACTCCGTTACGTTCATGCGTATGTTACACATATCGTACTATAATATTTAAGATATAATCAGAAGTTTCAATTTTCTTGGTGCTGTTTCTCTTTTTTCCTTGTCTTGAACAAGGCATTGTACAGCAGATATTTCTTCAATCCTGTGTGGAAATGAACGAGGCATGTGAATGTTACTTTCAGGCCGTTCACACGACATCTCTCAAATGCATCTCAATTCCCAGCAGGAGAAAAAAAACTCATTCAAAAAAGTTGGAAGATACTTATTTTGAGTTATTTAAGTAAAACACTGAAAATGTAATATGTACGTTACAAAAAAACACGAAAATTTATGGAAATTTTGAAGGGCATTAAAAATTACTTTGTTGGGCTCGTAGCATCTATTAGATTTAAGATCCCAGCCATCATAAATATGAAGCAGGACACCGATACCTTATCACTGATCCTGATTGCGAGTGAAGAAATAGAGAAAGAAGAGAAAAGGTGATCTTTCCCGCTTATCGTGTGGATGCAACCCAAAATTATTTTACTATACATCTCAGAGCTTCGCGCGACTAACGGAGGGTTAAAATAATTTATTTTAATCGCACCAAACGTCTTCCTTAAATAGGTAATTTAACATAATACTTTTTCCCAATGCATAATCATCCTCTACTCCCGTCCCCTGAAGAAAAATGAAATGAAATGCTTTTTCTTATTTTATTTACTGTGTAAGTTAGTCTCATTATCACTAGAAATGAGAGCGCGCGTGCTAGAAAGAAAGAAAAATTATAACTTAGATTAAAGGATTATTTATGATTTGTTTGTTTTTAGAAAAACGTGGAGTTTTGAATTACGACCCTCATAGCAATTAACTGAATATCAGATCAGGTGTTTCTTGTCAAAGGAACTTGTACGTTATTTCCCCGAATTATGTTTAAGGAGATATGGTACCCTAAAAATCATCAACCTGTCGAAATTTTTTTTTATTGGCTTATTTCATACCCCGATTCTTTATAAATTAGCCAGAAGAATTTCAAAGCTTTATCTGCATTTTTTTTTTACCAAAATATGGAGAAATGTTTGATGCTGGATAGCAACTACCACTCCCACATTTCAGATTATCTGCTAGAAAAGAGCCTGATAAAAATGAAATAATTATTTTTTCTATTGCGCCTCAATGAGACTGACATTATATATGCAGTAACGAATCACATCAAGAAACTATTGTGCAATTCATGCAAAAATTCTAGTTTGTGAATTATTTATTGGGAAGAGCAAATGGATTTGGTCAAGATTTAAAAGTTGTGCGTGATTTTTATATTATTATGAATGAAATTAAAACTTCAAAACGGATTCTCCCAAAACACAAATATAAATCTCATTTTGATAACTCATAATTAAAAATCTAATTCGCAAGAATAGGAAAACTCTCCCATTTTTATATATTTGTTTTTGGGATATATATATATCCCATGTGTGTGAAATTCAATACTTTTATTATTAAAATATTTTAAGATATTTATTTAAACAAATGCAAATATACAGCTCTTAGATTTTGATATATTTTACTTATAAATGATTATTTGATTTTGCTTCTTTCGTGTACAATATTTAACATGCGAAGGCTTTTAAAATCATGGAAATAAAAAATAAAGGCATAATTATTTTTTGTACATGCTGTGCATTAACTCTGAGCATCTAATTAGCTCTGAAGTGCGTGTATTTATTTTTTTAATAGTTATTATGATTAAGTTTTATGAAATATTGATCTTTGACTCGTTTTCTCCTATATATTCATTATGGAATATAGTGTTTAAGTGTTCTACATTTGTGCAATTTCTTATGGTACGCAGTTTTAAATAAGCTAATTAACATTTCATAAAAGTTTCAAACTATTCAATGAATATTATATAATGCTATTCATGGATTGAAAACTTCAAACTCATTTTTCTCTATGATGACTTTTTTTACATATAGTATTATTCAAAACCCTGAGGCTTTTTTTGATAATAGAAGAATGTGTTTGAAATTTTTTATACATGTTCTGAAATGTATGTTTTGTAAAACTGTGAATGAAATTTGCTCTAACATACTTAATACCTTTTCTAAAAAAATCAAATTCAAAATTAATGTTGTTGTTTTTTTAGAATTTGTGGATTTAAACTTTAAAAAAAAAATAATAAAAAATTGAAGAATATCAGCAGAAAAGTACCAATGCAAAATTTTATGTAGTATAGAAAGGTGCTTTAAAAAAAATTTGTAAGAAAAGAAAGATATTTAAAATATCCTTAGGAATTTAAAAAATGTTTTAAAAAATTCAAAAACTTTAAATTTTACAAACAATTTACAACAAATTTAAAAATTGTTTGTATTGAATTATTATTAAATATTACCTTTATAAAGTACAATTAGAACCAAATATCAGATATTAAACATAAAAAAATTTTATTTGAAGATGGTACCATGTACCTTAATACATTATCTCTTAAGTAGAATGTGTTTTTATTATGTATCTCAGACGACAACAAACTGGAAATGTATGAGTCTAATGTTTAAGGGAATATTTTATTATATTTTAGTCTGCCTCCTTGTAAGAGTTTTGATCTGAACTTGGGGTATTAGGAGAAATAAACTAAGTGTTTGTCAAAACTGAAACTTTGCTTAAATATATTGTTTGTATTTCGATCTGTCAACAAAATTGTGCTGTCTTTCGTAATCTAGCATTAAGAGCTTTGGCGAATTAGTAAATATTTATTTTAATTTATCTCGCAACTACACAAACACATTTTATATCTTTCTTATACGCGATTATATATTTCCAACAATTGTAACATTAAACACATTTGTACCTAATGTATCAGAGATAAACGTGTAGTTGGAAAATAGCTGCATTAGCAAAATAATTTATCTTCAATGTCTCACACAGCGTATTAATGATTTTTTTAAATCTTTAGTATTACCTAAATTTGATATACATATAGAATTTTTTCATAAAGATTATTAAAATAAAAAGTATTTACAGGCATTTTTTTGTCAAAAAAGTACGACAGAATGTGACTTATATTCAAA